>JAGKTI010003305.1:7597-24951 GCA_018397915.1 Birgus latro
TGTGTGGGCGCGTGTGTGTGTGTGTGTGTGTGTGTGTGTGTGTGTGTGTGAAGGAGCTGCATCATCGGTCCGGATACCTGTAGAGATCTTGCTAAACTATACAATACTAATTAAAAAGGCTGGATTTTCGCATCATTAATTGAAAACCCTTGATGGGAAATATTGACGTGTAAGAGAATTACTGACGAGTAAGGGAATTACTGACGTGTAAGGGAATTACTGACGAATAATGGAATTACTGATGTGTAAGGTAATTATTGACGTGTGAAGGAATTATTGACGTGTAAGGGAATTACTGGCGTGTAAGGTCTGGGCCTTGATAGCAGGCTGTGAAGCCTTTGCCCAGAATCGGACACATAGAAAATTGGTAATTATTAACATGTGAGGGAATTACTGACGCGTAGGGGACTTATACAAGAGAAATTCTAACGTGTAAAGGAAATTTTGATCTCGACCGTACCTTCTTTCACCGCTCCTCCCAAACCTCTTTCACGACAAAATAAAGAAGAAAAACGCTTGATAAGAAATATTAATTATGCATGTAATATCGGAGAGGGAGATAGGCACGATATTTACGACTGAGAGTGACTACAGTTTAAACAACTGGTAAAAATGAGAGAGAGAGAGAGAGAGAGAGAGAGTGTGTGTGTGTGTGTGTATGTGTGTGTGTGTGTGTGTGTGTGTGTATGTGTGTGTGTGTGTGTGTGTGTGTGCTTGTGTGTGTGTGTGTGTGTGTGAGTGTGTGAATATATAAACCTGGGTGAGTGGGTCTTTGCCTGTCTTGTTTGCTGTGTTGGTGGAGGAGGCGATAGGATTAATGTTATACGGGATTTTATAGGCTGGAGTGAAGGGTAGGAGGACTGGGGAGAGAAGGGTAGGTGATGGAAACGAAAGGAAGGGAGGCGAAGGGAAGGGACGAGAAGAAAAACGAGGAGAGGAGAGGAGAGGACAGGAGAAGAGAAGAGGGGAAATGAGAGAAGAGAACAGAAGCGAAGAGAGGACAAGAGAAGAGAAAAGAGAAGTGATGTAAAGAGATGAGCTGAAACAAGACGATACGAAACGAGACTTGAAATGAAGTATGTAATAGTGTGAGACGAGACAGAAGAGAGAAGAAGAGATGAAAATGGAAGAGAAGGGAGGAGAAGATATGAGAAGAGATGAAAAGAAATGAGATCAGAAGATAAGCGAGAGACACAGACAGAGGGAAAAATAAGGACAAACTTAATATAACAGTGACGGCAATAACAAGAAGTGAGATGTTTGGAGTGATATTTTTAGGCAATAAAAAAAAAAAAAGACAATGGTACACGATGATGGATATAAGAGAGAGAGAGAGAGAGAGAGAGAGAGAGAGAGAGAGAGGTTAAAAGAGGATACTAAGAGGAAGAAGTAACTGGGTAAATGCATTAGAAGCAAGAGGGGAAGAGAAAAGCGAGTAGTTAAGAAGAGGAAGTAGAGCAGGAAAGCAGAAAAAAGTGAAGAAAAAAGTGGGAGAGGGAATTAAGAGGAGGAGAAAGAAGGAATATAATAACACTCAAGAAACACGATGAATATTACAAATAAAAATCAGTGAAACGTAAAATGACTGACGACTCGAAGGTGGACACGGAAGGATGAGACTGAAAATGCACGAGGAGGACGGGCAGTAGGAGGAGGAGGAGAGGGGAGGGGAATAAATGGGCAACCAGAAGACTAGAGAAGAGGACGAAGGAAAGAATAAACTGAACGAAGGGAGAAAGAGGAGGAAACAAGGAAAGGGAAAGAGGAAGAAACAAGGAAGGGGAAAGAGGAGGAAAGA
Organism: Birgus latro; assembly: GCA_018397915.1. Taxonomy (NCBI): domain Eukaryota; kingdom Metazoa; phylum Arthropoda; class Malacostraca; order Decapoda; family Coenobitidae; genus Birgus; species Birgus latro. The sequence continues at coordinate 9,396 of JAGKTI010003305.1, forward strand.
ACAATGGGGAAAGAGGAGAGTAGGAAAGAGGAAGTGGAGGACAGATGAAAAGAGAATGAGGAGGAGAGAAGGGAATGGAAAGAGGAGTGCAGGAAAGAAGAGGAGAGAGAACAGGGAAACATGAGAAAGTAGGAAAGAGGAAAGACTAGAACGCAGGAAACAAGGAAGACAAAAAAGCAGGAAAAAGGAAAGAGATGGAGAGAGAAGGAAAGGGAAAAGCGGGGGTAAGGGTAGGAAAAAGGATGTGGGAAGAGGAAAGAGTAGGAAAGATGGATGAGGGAAAAGGAGAGAATGGGACAGAACGAAAGGAAGAGTGTACTAAAGAAGGAAGGAGTAAAAGAAATAGAAAGTACGAAAGAAGGAAGAGGAGCGAGAGAAGAGGAAAGAACGAAGAGGGAAGTGGAGGAAAGAAGGAAGGGCAAGAGGTGGAGGGCGTAGGAAAGAGAGGAGGGGAGGATGGAAGGGGGGGTGAGGTAAAGGACAGGAGCTCAGTAATTCGTGCATAGTGTTGTTCTGGCACCATATCAAAACACTGTCAATGGCACCAACATTGGCAGGGACAGGTGTAGGAGTAGAGAAATAGGGGGAGAGTGAGGAGGAGGAAGAGAGAAGAAAACATCAGTCATCAACAACAGGAGCAGAAACCACAACCAACAGAGAGAGAGAGAGAGAGAGAGAGAGAGAGAGAGAGGTGGACATGATAAAAACGAGCAGACAACGCAATTAAAATACTGAAACTTAAAAATTAAAGGCAATTAATACAGAATGGTAAAAGACCAGGTGCAAAAAAAGAGGAAATGAGGAGTGGAAGAGAGTGGGAGGAAAGGAGTAGAATGGAAAAAGTGGACAGAATGAAGTGGGAGGAATAATATGGGAGGAAAAATTGAGGCGAAAAGAAATAGAAGGACAGAAGGAGGAGGAAAGATGAGGAGGGAATGGAATGGGAGGAAAGATTTGTAAGGAAAGCAGAGGGAGGAAAATGTGGGAGGAGAGGAATGAGAGAAAAGATGTGGAGGGAAAAGATGGAAGGGAAGATATGGGAGGAGAGGAAAGGGATGAAGGAATTTCTTTTACATGACAAATTCTGAGCATAGACAAAACAATCTGTTCCCTGAGGTCCAGCTGTCTTCCAACGCGCAACAGATGGCTACACCTTCGCAATCCATCACTTGGGTGTTAATACCATATCATCCTCACTAAATGTATGCTACGGCTAGGCTACTGAGTCGAGATAAAAGCTGTTTAAGTGTTGTATTGTTAGGACATCGGTGGCTCTAGTGGAAAATTAGTTGTGACTGTCTTGGCATCATCATCATCATCATTATCATCATCAATATTATCATCATTATTATTATCGTTATTGTTATTATTATTGTCATATATGAGGCCGAGAATGAGATGGAGGGATGGAGTGGAGAGGTCTGTGAGAGAGTGGTTGTGAGCTGGGAGCAAGGCAGTGAAATGGCGTTGGACAGGGCAACATGGAGGCGATTTGTCTGTGGCCACCTCTTAGGGGATTGAGACGTCTGAAAATAGACATATAGAGAGATTATTATTATTATAATCATTATTATTATTATTACTAATATTTTTATTCTTATCATCATCAACATCGTCATCGTCATCATCATCATCATCATTAACCAGACCTTTCTGCTAACAAAGAATGGTATTGTTTTAACGTACAGCAAATCCCCAAACTGTTGCCTATCCAACCAATGACTCATGTTCGTTAACCCTTCCCTGCCTCAGCCGGAGATCGATCTGGCTCCTAGTGGAAGGGGTAAGGTGGAAGGAAGGAAGTGGTAGGGTACGACTGGATGGAGGGAAGTGAAAAGAACGTGAGGAGAAATAGGAGTGAGAGAAAAGACGTGGCACGAGGCAAGTGGAGAGAATAGAGTTGAAGGAAGGAAGTGGAAAGAAAAGAATGGGAGAAAAGAGGTGGATGAAACAAGTGGTAGGAAGTGTGTGTGTGTGTGTGTGTGTGTGTGTGTGTGTGTGTGTGGTGTGTGTAAAAGAGAGAGAAAGAGAGAGAGAGAGGGAGGGAGAGAGAGCGAGAGAGAGAGAGAGAGAGAGAGGGAGGGAGGGAGGGAGGGAGGGAGGGAGAGAGAAAGAGAGAGAGAGTAATGAGTAGAAGGAAGGAAATGGGACGAACTGGATACGAGGGGAATGAGGGAGAAGGAAGAAGTGGAGAGAGAGAAAAAGAGAAAATGAGGGGAGGAGGAGGAGGCGAAATTCGTGAGAGAACAAAAATGGAGGAAAGGGACATGATAAAGAATGGAAGGAAGAGAATCGGAGAAGTAAGAGGAAGTGGAGAGAGAAAGAGAGAGAGAGAATGGGTCATCAATGGAAAGTCGGGGAGGGTAAAGGGGTCGAGGTCAACTTAATAAACATGTATGCTGTCATATACAGAAAGAGAGAGAGAGATGGAGAGAACTAAGTTACCAACGCCTGTAGACCCATTTAAACCTGATAAATTCCTCTGAGTCTTGTAAATCGAATTAAAAGTTTCCATTTGGGCCACTGGACATTGCAACATTGCAACAAACTGATCCGTGTGCTACTCTTCTCATCAAAGGAATACTGCTCAATATTTCTAAATAAAAACACAGTATTATAACATAAACTATAAGAGTATATATTATAATAGCATGTCCGTTAGCGGTTTCCATAACTGAAGAAATATGGTTTGATGCTGAACAGAATTTATGGTAATACGAAAGTGAGACTGTAGCAGTGAAGGGATTATATGACTACGTAAAAAAAAAAAAAAATCAACTATATGTTCATAACTATTCAGAAACCCATTACCAGCTGGGCACACGGAAGGTGAGGTAACTGACCTTGGAAATACTTCATGTAGTGACTTTTTTTCAGGTAAGGATGAAGGCCGGAGCCTGGGTGGAGGTGGGAGTGTGGGTGGGTCTGAAGCCCTGCCTGAGGCTCTCCCCCTCCGCCGTGACGCACCCCTGCACAAACGCCTTTACCCACGATGGTACCAGGCATACATGTACAAGGTGAGTGGCCAAGTACTACCTGTTCTTTCTCTCCTCCACAGGACACATTACAGCAAATACAGTACCCTCGTCTCACCAAACCACACCGTGAACTCTCTTCCCACCACACCACACCATGCACATTCTCTTTCCTGACAACAATAAGTGTTAAATAACAACTGCTTTTTTAACCTAAGGAGGAGTCTCTTGCAGCAACTATAGTTTACTGAAGAAATTACTGACAATGCACTTTGCATAAAGCCTGAAATTTGTGTTATTTATGTGAACAGAGAGTAAACAATGTTAGCATTTCAAGCACAGAATTTAAAGAAATCCAAAATCCTATTTGATAAACTGTACAATCTGATGATTTTGAAATGAAGTATTCCCTCTCATTTCTGTAGGCTTTTTGGATATCATTATTTAGTAGGGCAAACAGAGAACCAGATGGAGGTACGAGAGACATAGTTTTTGTTAAGCCTGGATAGAATATAACAACTAGTAGTGCACAGTAAAATGGGTTGAGAGGCTGTGTGGTGGTGTGGGACAGCAGAGGTTGCTGTTGCTGAACCTCACCTCTGATTTACGAGCCCTATCAGCTTAAAACAATTAATCTGCAGACAGTGAAAAGCCTCACAACACATCGAATATTTGAAAGCAAGTTTAACGTCATTTCCCCGAGCACAAGAGACTCCACCTTTACTCCATACGAAGATGCAGTGTATGGTTACTGATCTTTAGTCTCATGATATGAGAGACATATTGGTTAAAAATTGCATAGATAGCATCGTCAACATCCCTATTACCAAATCAAGAACTACTTAATTAAGAGAATGTGAACTTTTTGGCACAGTTACGTAAAATAATCTGAATTAATCAAGAACTGTATCTTTTTCAACCTGGTAACGATATTTAGTGGTCATCTTTAAGAAGCAGGTAATTTCACTAAATAACTTAGAGTTCTCCGAGAGGCAGTGTTCTCTTGAAACTGAGTAAAGTAACTTCCACTGTTCCATCCCCACAGACACCCAGCTTCAACCACGTGGCCAGCCCTATGGTGGGTGAACACAAGAGATTCCAGCCCTTCCACCCCCTGGCCAGGTTCCGAGGCCTGTCCCTGGGCGGTTCCTCCCCCTCCTCCTCCTACCGCGTCTCATACGACCTGCCCTTCGTCGACAACTCTGGACACCGCCTACCCACAGGTATAGCCACCCGTGCTCAGACCTTCAATATTAATCCGGAATCTGAGTGGTTTTGTAGAATGTTTGGTAACACTTCTACCCTTGCGATTTCTTCTGCAAAGTATAGCTAAATATCCCCCCTATATATTACGGAAGCAAAGTATGTCGACATATAAATGACATACAAAGACAATTTTACTGTGAAAAATGCTAAATAAATCGATTAGAATGAAGTGCTACGAAGTCTTCTCTGCCAGCCAGAATGCGATCCTTAATCCCTTTGCTACGATAGGTCCTTGATAGGCAAAGTGAAACCGTCAGGCGATGGCATAAATAAGACATTATCGTACTGAAGGAGATAAAGGATTGCTTCTACCGCCTTCCTTAGTTGAATAAAATATTTTGGCATTAGCATGATTAAAAAAAAGGTGTCATCGTACTGAATGTGTTACGTTTATGATTAGTCATATGTCTTATATTGATATCAGCCATTATACGATCGTTATTCTTTATTAGGTATCGCACTGATTAAACGAAAACTTCAGTATGTCTTCCAACTTCTGAGACATCCTTGAGTTCGCACACACACACACACATACACACACACACACACACACACACACATACACACAGTACCGCAACAGGGACCGTCGCCATTAATGCACATGACAGGCTATTTATTACCGGTGTATTATAGTCTTTCTCTCTCTCTCTCTCTCTCTCTCTCTCTCTCTTCATTTGACGACAACTATATCCACACTGGCACAAAACAACATTCATTATGATGTTCAAAACTGTCCACTGATTTTTTTTTAAAATTTCACGTCCATTTATCTGTAATGTTCGCTTAATCCGACCTAAAAAACTGTAGACATTACTGTTTATAAAAGCCGTACCGGTAGTTGTTATCAAGGGCTGAGATATGCAGCACAGCTTAGATTTGATTTTACGGGAAGAGCAACAGTCATGGGGAAATTATACACTCTTCTCTACTCGTTCTTCCTAAAAAAAGAAAAAAAAAGAAAAAAAATCTGTGCGACTGGGAACTAGTCATAACGTTTGTAGCTCACTGTCCTGTGGTCAGATATACGAATAGACTCACAATCAGTTCGCATAGTAGTAACTCTTTGTTTCTGCAGGAAGAACAAGAAAAGTGGAGTGTAGTCTTCCCATGTTTCCTAATCCCCCTACAAAATTATATCTTTGTTACAACAGGAAAATTATCTAAGGCAATATCTGTTTTCTACAGAAAGGGCAAGTAAAGGAGAGTTCAGAATCGATTTTTTTTTTCCCGTCTTGCACAAACATACCTTGAAAATCTGTTTTGGAATCATTGCGCTAACTGTTTATGTATACCACAGCTCCCAACGCCCAGCCATCCTTCAAGTACGACACTACCCCTATGTTGGACGAGGAAGAGGACGAGGAGGAGCCCGAGGAGGAGCTGAACCTTGGGGATGGAGGACCCGTGAAGGCCGGGGATTTACTCGTGATGCTGAAAGACATTGCCAGGCTCCGCGGGCTGTCTGGACACACAAAAGGATTCCGCTTCGGCATCAGCAGGAGGAAGTGAAGAGGAGGTGAATTTAGCAAAACAAAGGAGGAGGAGGAGTACAAGACATGGAAGGAGTAGGAGAGAAAAGGGTTATGGATATGAAGGCGGGAGGGAGGGAGGGAGGGCAAAACAGATGTTATCAAAGACTTCAGTTTGGAACACAGAAACATAGGCTGGGTTAAGTGAAGTGAAAGAGAAAAGGACAATAATGAATTAACCAACAAAAAAGAAGAGAAAAAAAATAATGATGTTGAAATATGGTGCAAGTTAGTCATGGCGTTGCAACGGCACATTTTGTCCCATTATGTGCATCCAACACCTCAGCCAACTCAAATAACTTCCCACTCCAACCAGTCACCACTCCGGAGTTTGGTACATGTCTCTCACCTTCCCCCAACTCGCAGCTCTAGCTTACTGTACTGCCGCCAACAATGTGATGAGATTAATATCACATAAACTGAAGAAACATGTGTGGATATAGATACGACTCAAAATCATGAGAAACCCAGATTATTAATTACAGCCTTGTCCATCCCCGTGGGACGAATGTATCAGAGTAGAATCTGACTGATAATTTGATTCATTAATTGTTTTAATATTAATATAGCTGTCACACAAAAGCTCGGTTACAGTCTTTATTCATAGTACAGATTCGTGTTACTTTTTTTCACGGACTGAATCAGTTAATCCTTGTTTATATGAAGTAAAATAAAATATCGTTTGCTTTCTGGTTGGCTCTGATTATACTGAGGTAATGGATCCTCGACTGAATGGGGAAGACGGCTGATGTGTGATCACTTGCTCGCAGAGTAGGCTTATGCCTAGCAAATATCCTCGTGCTGTTCAAGCACTTTGGGAAAAATGTGCTTAACATGACGCCACCATCATTAGCGATTTTAATAACTCATTTTTAATAACATTTCGTTACCTACGAAAAAATGAGCTTAAAGATGGGCAGATGTAAACAACCGCCCTAACTCTCCCTCCTTCCTTGCACTCACCCTTCTTCTGCCCACCGTCTTCCTATCTTGTCTCTGGCACAAGTGGTTGCAGTGACTAAGTTGACTCCCCTCACCCCACATCATTACGGGAACACAATGAAAAGGACTGGTTGCGTCATTACCCATTTTCCATCATTTTAACACCCCATGAAATATAACACCTGTATCCTATAATGTAACTACATCCTAATATAAGTGTCTGCCCCCTCGAAAAGTGAACCGAGTATCACGTATTAGTACTATCTTCCATGATAAAATCTGTATTTGAAGAATTAGGACACCATTATTTCGCACGGTTCAGCACCACGGCAAACTATTATCTCAGGCATAACTTAAATTTGACTGATTATGGGAAATAATTCAATGTCTTCTTTCTTACTCATTAATGTATAATCACCTGACATATCTAAGCTGGTGAATCATAAGTAACGTTTGCACAATGTCCTTCAACTGCAATAGTATTCCATATCTTTATGCCTTCATTTGTTTTTGAGAGAATGTACTGTATTATGTATAGAATGATATAAGAGTATATATTTGAGAAAGTACGGTGGAATATAACAATATACGCGTGCTACAGTTATGTTGTTTTCACTGTCCTAATGAACCTATTATACTCAAATGTATGCTACTGCGAATAAACTAAGCAATTTATGTCCGCATTACTGGGCCACTGATACTCAAGGCATTTATGACTCGTATATCGCCAAGACAGTTTTAAATCGCCCGCGGCCATCATAATTCCCCGTTCTACTGATACTTAAAACACTTTAGCCGCCATCTTGTGACGCCACATGTAACTGGGTATTATCTTATGATGACCCAGAGATATAACAGCGAAATACAAATATAATTAAGAAAAGGGCTACGTCACTGAGCTCTATAGTGACGTGCTACTTTTCCGAGCCCTACGATGGACTCAGGAACTGGAAACAAGCAATAGGGAGACGGGAAAGGAACTAGGATGAGGAGGTAGAATACAAAGAAACTGTAATAGAACAGGTAAAGGCATGGCACAAATGAAATCGGAAGAAGTAATGTGCGAGTCAAAACATGCAGTACCATAGACAACTGCATGCGAACAAACTCTGTCTTACTGTTCCTGGCAACTGAACGAATCCCACAAAAAAAGACCGCCTCTAACCATCCTAGGTCCAGGAAAACATCAGGAAAAGAGAGAGAGAGAAATAACTACCCTCAAGGTTACACAGTGCAATTCTCGCTGTCTACACTAGCCTACCCACCAGACAAGTATGGCACTGACGTACAGAACAAAGCAATCGAATCGGACGTAGCTAATTATTATAAACGACCATGGACTGAGGTGTGGCCTCAAGATCCATGATTATACAATAGTCAACACAAGTAGTGAAACAAGTGATGGTTCTGGAACTGCAATCCGGTGCAGACTACATTACACACCGGACCTCAAAACAGACGTAACAGCTATTACACTGTAAATGACCACTTGACCAACATTATACATACTAGGTGACAAGAACGCTGCACTGGGGGGACAGATACTGTCATACATTTAGAACTTCCTCTGTGTCAGTTGGTAGGCCCATCAGTTCCAGATCTAATTTCCCGACATTAATACGCCAAGACACAGTGACTTCCCCAGTTGCTGTCGTTATTGCTGGCCATATCACCTCACTCATTCCAGATTTAGACCCATCACCTATTCTTTCAACAAACCGTTAATCTTGACTGTGTAATCCATACCCACCGCAGTCGCGACTACAACACGATTTTAGTACCAACGTGCAAACTGAAGCAAGTTTAGAAATGAGACTGAAAGAACTGTTTGACGCCCTATTAAATAAGCACTCCACTGACGATGTTGACCATGCTCTAGGCAAATGGCTGCGGGCTATCACCAGTGGTTTGACTGCAGTGATCCCAGGAATACCACAAGGATAGTTTCTTCCCTCACGGACCTTACACACTAGGTATGAAACAATTTACAAGGACTCCGCACTTGAGATGGACGAATTAAACATTTTTAATTCTATAAAGGCACTCAGCGTGAATACACGAATCTGTGTAGACATATGCCAAATGAAAAATGGACCAGGAAGATACACACATAAATAACCTTAATAGATCTGATAACGTTCAGGAAACTGGAAAAAAAAAATGAAATGCACCAGTGATTTCCAAACCTTTTTCGTTCTGAGGCATCCGTACGATAACATCAGTGTCCTCCATCTACATATTCATTATTACGAAGAAGCAAACAAAGCAGAATCACTCAAATGAGGATGTTGGGTATGAGAGAAAAGCAACTCGAGTGGCTAAATATAAAGAAGTATCCCATGCACATTAAAAGAAAACAAAAAGTGAGTTGAAAGATTAGTGGTAAAGCTAACTGCCTTTTTATTGCTAAGTGATATAACTTACTATAATTCATTCACTTTATCTTGGCCCAGATTTTCATTCTTTTGCAGCCTATTTTCCACAGCTCAGTGGTATGATAATGCAATGCCAAAGTTGTACTGTACATTCCTTCTATTGCACTTCGTAACTAGTACTATTTTCTATTGCTAAACTCTTGCTACAGATGGAGAGATGGCAGTTTTAGACCGTGTTAAACTACCTCTTCTCACGAGCAAGCTCTTCGTCGCTCCAGCGATTTTAAAGCGCGGAGGTTCCTCGTACGGTGCGCGAAGAGGTCCCTCGGGGTTAAAAGTATGAAGCAGAAGTATCACCCACCTCTCCCCAAAGTATCTTCGTGGGGACGCTCACCATCCACTTACTCGATGTAGTGCTGCTAACTGACCTAACCTAAACTGACCTGACCTAACCTAACCTAACCTACTTCTAACCTAACTGAACCACCAGATTAGGATTACGGAAGTCGGCGCTAAATTCTAACTGCCGTAATACTAATCACACCCTTATCTTTCTGAAGACAGTAATGAAAAGTGGAATGGTGTACAAGTTTGTTAGATAATCTGACCTGACCTAACCTATTTCTAACCTAACTGAACCACCAAACAAAACTGCTAAATTCTAGCCACCGTAATCCTAACCATCGCTGGGACCTCTTTCAAGTATTAAAGTGTCAAGTATTAAAACTATTTCCTACCATTGGACTGATTCGGAGACGTTATTGATCAGATTAAGCATATCATTTTCGCAATATATCATACGAGAGAGTAAACATAAAACAAATTACGGTCCGTAGTCTCCTTCTGGGGACTCGGAGAGGCTGTTCGGCCGGGGTTTAAAGGTACCACACTGGGAGGGGCCTCTTTTCAAGGGTGCTTCGCGAGAACGGGAGGAGGTTGTTTTCTCCTGGCGCCACAGCTGGACAAGGTTGGGGTCAGGCTTATTGGCATCGGCCTGGAGGAATTCGGGGTCCAGGATTTCATCGATGGAAAGTTCTTTGAAGGGGGTGAGTAGTTGGAAGAAGACTGAATTCTGTCTAAGGTCTTCCCCCATGTTCCTAGGGGTTAGGGGACACAGGCCCCTGCCAATGAGGAGGATTCTCAAATTACCCCTGTAAGCCCCTAAAAACTATGTTAGGGACCTGAAACCAGCATAAATCATCACAAACATATACTGCACGACAGTATACAATACAATAATAATGAAGAAGTTGTTAGTGGGTATAGTTATCAGAATTTAGGGTAATTTTGTTGCTGATGACTGCCACGGACTCCAGCGGCAGTATGCACAAAGACCTTAAAAACAATTTTTTGGGCCTGAAAACAGCATATCACAAAATATACACTGAACCACTGTCTAAAAAACTGTAATAACAAAATAGTTTTTAATGGGTATGGTTATAAGAAGTTAGGGTAAACTATGTAGCTGGCGACTTCCCAGAGAAATTCACGAATAATGATCCTGCAAATGTGGGGGGAGACCTGTATATGTTGCTAACTTCCTTAATCCCCTAGGGGTAGCTACAAATGAATTGCCTACATGTCATCCTTTCCTCTGCCATCAGGTTGCCCTCAATCTAACTCATCTATCTATCTATCTATCGTTAGACGCCTTAATCCCGTAAGGGGTGGCCGCAAACAAATCACCTCCATGTCGCCCTGTCCCCTGCCATTTCATTGCCCTGCTCCCAGCTCACACCCCTCTCTCAAATACCTCTCCACTCCATCTCTCCATCTCACCCTTGGCCCCCCCCTCCACCTCACTCGCTTACACTCCTCTCGTCAGTCTCTCACTCTTCATCCTCTCCACATGGCCAAACGTCTTATCACCCCCCAAATGTACTTATTTACTGTAAGAAATTCATTGATGGGAAGTTCTCTGTGGGTGTTGAGTTGCTTCCAGGAGACTGTATTTTGTTTTGTTTTTTTAAATTCCTAACTGCTTCATTACCTTTTAATTCTTTCAGTCAGATGATGTCCCTATTTAAGCAACTAGGTTTTCTGTTCCATATCAAGATTTGTATAGCACAAACCAACGTAATTTTCTGACCCACTCATAAAACTAAAGTTCTTTTAGGGAGAATGTGGGTTTTTATTATCATGATAGATCCAAGTGTACATTTTATTGATTCAGCAGGAAATATAATGTGTAAATAAACAGGACAGTGAGAGACTAATGAGGAGAGTGTATTTGAGTGAGATGGAGTGGGGGAGAGAGAAAGGGAGGCCAAGGATGAGATGGAGGGATGGAGTGGAAAGGTATATGAAAGAGGCAGCTGTGAGCTTGGAGCAAGGCAGTGAAATGGCATAGGACAGGGAGACATGGAGGCGATTTGTTTTTAGCCACCTCTTACAGGATTGAGGTGTCTGGCAATAGATGGACAGATAGATAATATTCTTAAGACTTGCCTGAGTTGGTGTAACCTGCAGATACTGATTTTTTTTTTTACTTCCATTAGAAGTTTTTACTTGATGAGTTTGCAGAAAGTTATTGATAGAAAATGTATTATTCAGCCATGAGTGCTTTAACCCGCCGAGTCCCATCGACGTACGGTGTACGTTGCAACTTTTTCCCGTGGACAAACCCAACGATGTACACCGTCCGTCATGCAATTGCAAGGCCTGTCGTGTGCACATTTTTCAACATTCACTGGTGATTTTTGGTACGTAGGCGTGGGAGACCTTCCTCTAGCTGCCGCCAGGTGGGGGCACTCCGGGACCGCGCGTGACCCGCGCTCACCTGCTACTCGGCCACTCACCTGGCAGCAGTGACCTAGGACAGACATGGCGCGGCGTGGTCTCTCTGATGATGAAATTCAGGCCATTCTGGACACTTATCCTCCGGAATTCACTGGGGATAGTGACTCGCCCTTGGACAATGATGTCCGTGACGTGGGTTACGTGTTCCCTGGTGAGGATACAAGCAGCAGTGACGAGGAGGTCCCGTCACGTAGGAAGCGGCAGTACGATGTATATCGCCAAGCAGGCCAGGGTAGAGGACGAGGACGTGACCGAACCTCCATGCAGCCTGCTCACGAGGAATCAGATGAGAGCGAGGACGAGGACGAGGGCGGAGCACGTGGACGTGGTCTTCCTTCATGGGTGGGCTACGAGCGAATCTCTCCACGTAGAAGCGAAGGAACGAGGCGGCGTATTTGGTATGGATCTATTTCCTTGTTTGGGTATGGTAGAAGTGTAGGGGCGGGAGTGATAACTGTGGAAAGTGAAAGTGGTTGTGTGTTGCGTTCCCACGTGGTGCACCTGGGCAGCAGGCAGGTGTGGTGGAGCCGCTCCCCATTACATTATTCGCCCCGCAGTGTTCCCACGCTCCCTCTCCACAGTCCTATGATGTGGAGAATGGTGCGGGAGTGATAATTGTGGAAAGTGAAAGTGGTTGTGTCTTGCGCTCCCACGTGGTGCACGTGGGCGGCAGGCAGGGCAGGTGTTGTGGAGCCGCTCCGCAGTATTCCCACGCTCCCTCTCCACAGTCCTATGATGTGGGGAAGTGTGCGGGAGTGATAATTGTGGAAAGTGAAAGTGATTGCGTCCTGCAGAATAAAAAATACTACTACCTGCTTACGAGAATATTACGCTCGGCATGTACGCTCGCAACAGTGGTAAGGCCTGTCAGCATGTGCTAACAGTTCTTGAGGTTGAAAATGGGTAAAATCATCGTGGAAGAATATTATCGAAGTTGAAAATAAAAAAGAAAAACTCTGTGCTTGCGAAAATATGACGCTCAATATTACTGTATAGTAAGGCATGTGAATACGCGATAAAATATCGCTCACCATACTACTGAAGGCCTGTCAATATGTGATAACAGTTCTTGAGGTTGGAAATGGGTAAAATCATCGTGGAAGAATATTATCGAAGTTGAAAATGAAGAAAGAAATAATGTGTGCTTGCGAAAATGTCATGCTCAATATTACTGTACAGTATAGTAAGGCATGTGAATGCGCGATAAAATATCGCTCACAATACTAGGAAAGGCCTGTCAGCATGTGATAACAGTTCTTGAGGTTGAAAATTGGTAAAATCATCGTGGAAGAATATTATCGAAGTTGAAAATAAAAAAGAAATACTGTGTGCTTGCGAAAATATGACGCTCAATATTACTGTACAGTAAGACATGTGAATACGCTATAAAATATTGCTCACAATACTAGTAGAGGCCTGTCAGTATGTGATAAGTGTTATGGAAAGATGAAAAAAATATAATGAGTGTAGAAAAGTATAACGTTAGCCAAAAATTAGAATATAACTTCAAAGAACAGCCTCAGGGAGTCAACTGTGACAGAAATCGGCGATTTTCAGGTAGCCGCAAAATGAACATACGCTTATATCACATATATTTTTGTATGGAAATCACTACATTCTTATACAAAATGTTATTTTTGACCTAATAAATGTATACTGATGTATCAATGTTGGTTTGGTTTAGTTACCCCATCATGGACAACGAGATTACTGCAGCGCGTCTTTATAGAGAACGAGGCCCATGTGCGCGAGGGTATACCTGCCTAGACCACTTCTGAGCGTAAGTAAGCAATTTCTTGGTGATTTCCCATTGTTTCTCACCAAAAGCGAAAGTTTTAGCCAAAAAACAAAAAGTCGAAAATCGGTCGGGATCTGGGGGTAGGCTAGGTAAAAAAACGGTCGGGATTCGGCGAGTTAATAGATTTGCACCTGTTCATTACTGTTTGAAATTAAATGTGGCTTGCTGAGTAATTTGCTGTATGTAAAAGGATCATGTTTAGTAAAACTGTTGCAGAGAAGAGGGAGAGTGATGAAGAATAAACATTAACTTCATCATTGTTGCAGAACTGTACATCGATACAGACAAGAAAAGCTACAAGACACTTAAATTCAAGAGGCTGAGTGCTCTCAGTCTGATGCCAGCACTGGTGGCTAAAGTGGCCAGGGATGCAATAGCAAGGTAATGTACTGGTATTATACTGCTGTTGCTCCGAAGTTGATATTAAGATTTCCTCTCTATATATGTATTTTGTTTTAATTCTGCTGCAACATAAATATATTTAACTTTGTGTAGACCTCATGTGGCAAAAGGGTTTGAAACAACCTTTCAACCTGATAACCATCGATACATTCTTTCATCATCCTGCTCAGTGTATTGCCCCGTAAGGGGTAATACACTGAACTGCAGGAGGACACTGGCCTGCAGGTTCATGTTTAGTTGAGCCTGGGGCCACAGCAACGAAAGCAATACACAGTTTGATCTAAGTCTTGTTAGCTCGATAATTCCTTCGGGGGGCTAATGTTAGACAACTTTAGTTAGCTTAGGAGAAACCTTTTGAGTGCAAGGATAAGGTACCATATCCATTTATTCCTTCAGGACAGTGACAGTAGCAAATACTAGACTGTTTTTATCACCTTAGGAGATTCCTCTATGACTGGAAGTTAAACAAGTCTAATTAGAATTAGACTACATGATTAGAATGCACACTGTACAATTTATATTGGACATTGATTCTTGAGGCACTAGGCTTGAAGTAGGAACTTTTGGGGTATTAGAAAAGGGTAGAGTGAGATCTTTCTGTTTTAGATTTATCACAGTACTCGTAAGACAGCCTTACTTCAGTTTTTTTTTTTTTTTTTAACTGTTGAGTATCTGTATCCCACATCAGTTGTTTAACCTGCAAGTGAAGAATGCTATACTTAGTGATGAAATCTACTGTCCCCCAGAAACATCAGTTCTGCTGGCAAAATATACAGTGCAGGCCAAGTATGGGGATCAGAGTGCAGAAATCCAAAAGTCCCTGTCCAACGACCAACACCTCCTGCCCCAACGTGTGATGGACCAGCATAAACTCACACGGGATGAGTGAAAGGAGCGCATCATCACCTGGTACCACGAGCACAAGGGAAGGCTTAGGTAACAGCTGGGGAACGAACAGTTAACAGTTGACTTATTTAAGAGGAGACAGAACTGAGAGGTTTGGAAGGCAACAGAGATCTTCAGTTCTTCAAAACTAGGCAGTTTAGATAAACATGTAAATGCTAGAAATCATCTCCAATACATTGTTGTCCCCAGAAACTCCCTGAAGAAGGATGACCATGGCAGAACCACTTTTGGTCTATTTCATCACAACATGCCTCTCATTCTGCCAGTTTCAACTTTTTTTCCTCACCAGTGTACACTTTCACTCTCTATTCAGTATATATATTTTTTTTCATCCAGATGTCACTGGTCAAACATATTGATTTGCAGATAGTTCAAACTCATTATTTTTTATATATATTATTTAAATACCTTTTTTTGTAATTAAGAGTAACCTGTGCTGTCTTTTTTGGGGGGACTGTTACCTAACACCATAATATTGTTCCAGAGAGGATGCAATGATGGAATACCTGAACCTGGCTCAGGACTTGGAGATGTATGGAGTCAACTACTTTGACATTAAGAACA
>JAGKTI010003305.1:34971-58743 GCA_018397915.1 Birgus latro
TACCATCATCGCTAAAACTTTAATTATAATCGTATACTTCGTATACTTAAACACTGATGCTTCAACAGCTGATTTCAGGACCGTCTATCAGGCTAGAAATTTTGAAGTAAAGGTTTAGCCCTCTTATATTTAATTGCATTTTGATGGTGGATGTGGGAGGACCATATCTAATAACCACAGGAGCTGAGAGACGTTCGTTCGTTCATTTTAAGCTTTCCTCCACCTTTACTGGAGGCCGGGCCATACATTAGCACGGTCAGTGGGGGCAAGCTTTGACATGAAGGGGGAGGACAAGCCGTGTGCCAAGGCGGACGTGCCGCCTTGCTCACACTCTGTTTCCTCTGCAGGGTGGTGGATGCGCTCTTCGCTCCAATTCAAGGAGGGTACTGAGTGGGGCGGTGGCAAATATGTTGGCTGCGGCGTTTCGGAGGGTGCTGAGCGGGATTGCTGCAGTGTGGTCTCTAGGGACGTCAGGGTTGAGGTATGGAGGGGTTTGCCAGGAGGCGGGAAGTGACTGGGCAACGGAGAAGGTAGTGTGAGCAGTGGGTAAGGAGTGCGGGTTTGGCAGTGCTCACATTCTGAGGGAGTGGAGTCGCTTGCTGAATCTAATTCAATGAGGCTGGGATATCCCAGCCTGAGGAGGCGGAGGCGGGTGAGTAGCCGATCATCTTTTGGCAGAGGCAGTGGGAATGGTGCGTATCGTGTGGCCTGAATGAACCACGTTGCAGAAGGGGAGCCGAGTCGTACATGTTGATTGTGATCTTCTCTGCTGCGGTCTGCTGCACAGTGTTTGATTGTTTTCTTGATGCTGGAGAGGCTCGGTGCTATCTCTATATCAATGCTGGGACGCAATGTTGCTTGTCTCACGGCATCATCTGCCTTTTCATTTCCCCTAATGACATGACGGGGGATCCTATGAATGGTGACTGAACCCCCTGCATCCTGTATTCGCTGGGTGGTGGCAAGTAGGTCTGTGATGATGATGTTATCATCAGGAAGAGGCTGTCTAAGGGTATGGATGGCTGCCATAGAGTCAGAGTGGATGATGATGGTGGATGAAGGGTTGTGGAGCAGGGCATCCTTTAGAGCAGCTGCAATTGCCACCAGTTCAGTTTGTAGTGTGGAGGCCCCATTGGTTAGACGGAACCCCTGCGCTCGTCGTTCACAGATAAAGGCTGCAGCTACTCGACCATCAGAGACAGAGCCGTCGGTATAGTAAGTGACTTCATCCTCTGGTGTGATGGTATGGATGCGCTGTAGGCCTTCTTGCCGGAGTTGCTGGGTGGGAGTGTGTGATTTGGGAGGTGAATTGGTGATGAATGTATTGCACGGGGGGGGGGGGTCCCATGGGGCCTGGGGGCGATAGTGGGGCAAGAGAGTCAGGAGCTTGATTTATGAATGAGGATGTCTCAAGGGCATGGATGGCTCTGGTTGTGCTGCGGAGCCAGCTGCCCGAG
The DNA here is from genome assembly GCA_018397915.1 of Birgus latro. Taxonomy (NCBI): domain Eukaryota; kingdom Metazoa; phylum Arthropoda; class Malacostraca; order Decapoda; family Coenobitidae; genus Birgus; species Birgus latro. The sequence goes on from JAGKTI010003305.1 coordinate 36,429, forward strand.
AATATATCAGGGTGAAGGCCTGTTGATGCTTTAATTTGTGATAACAGGGGGAGCAGAGATGCACTGCGGAAGAGTTTGGTGGCATGGGTAGCCACATGAGTTTTGATGCGGAAGTCGAGGCTTATGAGGTCACACTCGAAGCGGAGGTTGACAAGCTTTGTCCACCTCGGTGGGCCAGACATGATTCTCATGGCTTCGTTCTGTATGGCCTTCAGCTTTTGGGACTCTACTGGATCGATGGCTGGGAGACAGGGGCGGAGTAGCCGACGATTGATCTGATGGTTTGCATGTAGAAGAGACAGAGGACTTTAAAGGTGGCTCCTCCCCTTTTACCCGCTAGAGCTCTGAGTGCTGAGATCCAGGTTTTGGTCTTATCTCTCAGGCGTGTGACTTCAGGTCTGAAGGATAGGTGGGAATCAGTGATCACGCCCAGGTATTTGTGAACAGTTATGTATGCAATGGGGGTTTGCCCAAGGCTCAGTTGATCGATAGGAGGTCTGATGCCGATAGGGAAAGCCTTTGTTTTTGAGACGTTAGTTTTAAGGCCGAGTTCTTGGCACGCTGCGTGTAGTTTAGAGAGGGCTTTCTGGGCTTGTGAATGAAAAGGGCCCTATGGATGGCGAGGGCTAGATCGTCGGCATAACACAGCAGTCTGATCCCGGGTCCTAAGTCGATATGTAGGAGGCACTCCACAAGGGTGTGGACGGAGACTACTGCCTTGTGGAGTGCCTTTTTGGTGTTTGTGGGGGGAGGAAGTGAAGCCCTGGAAGCGGACAGCAGCTTCACGATCTCGGAAGAAGTCCTCGAGCCAGCAAAGGAGGCGAACCCTCACACCCCTGCATGGCAGGGTTGCAAGGATAGCCTCTGGGCATTCAAACTCGATGGCCTTCTCGGGATCTATGAAGATGGCTAGACCTTTGCCTCCCCGGAATTCAGACAGGAAGGAGCTGAGGCATTCTGAGGCACCTTTGCCCTTAGTGAAGGTGAAGATGTGGCTGTGTGTGGGGGGGGGAAGTGGCCAAGTCAGACGGTGGAGAACCATCCGCTCGCAGTTCTGCCGAGACAACTGAGAAGGGAGATAGGACGGGGGTTGTTAGGATCGTTTTGTTTAGGGATGGGATGTATCACAGCACGCTTCCACTGCGAGGGTACACGACCGAGGGTCCAGGAGTGGTTGAGGAGGTCGAGGAAGGCCTTCTCAGCCACTGGACCCGCATGTGAAAGCATGCTGTAAGTAATCCCGTCTGAACCTGGAGCGGTGTTGGTACTAATTTTGTAGGTGTGTGTGTTAGCTCGTGTAGGGTGAAAGGGCAGTCTGTCTCGGCTTGGGTGTTTTTACTAGTGTGGATCAGGTGTGCTCTGTGTTGGTGTAGCTCTTCTTGTTTGCATTTGATAGAGGGTGGGAGTTGTTGGGGGGAGGTTGTAAGGGCAAAGGCCTCAGCCATGTCCTCAGCTTTTCTACGAGGGTCGGGGTGAGTTGGAGGTAGACAGTGGGAGGGCTAGAGACAGCCTTCAGTTTCCTCCAAATAGACCCGAGATAGGTGTGGGCCCCTGAGATTGGCACCACTCCAGCCATTTCTGCTCTTTTATGCTGTTTTTCTCTGCTATAGAGTGTGCCAGATAACACTCTGGAGATATCGTAGTGCATCAGGAGTGGGGTTGGAGCGATAGATCTTTTTAGCCATGTTTAGCTGGTGATTGAGTTCTTTAACTCTAGGGCTGTAATACCAGTAACAGCGTCAAGAGTGTGGAGAATGTCGTGAGAGGCGTCATCAAGGGGAACGATGGCAGTGCCCTGATTTCTGAGCTGAACCTTCTTGAACTTCAGCAATGGCGTTGGTGATGTCATATGTGGATGAAAAGTTCTCACTGGGAGTGATGATGAAGGCAGGGTACTGGTGAGGAAGCTGAGGAGTGGCAGCAGGGGGCGGCATCAGCAGGCGGGTGGAGGCCCGGGGGTGGGGGTGTGTGGGTGGTGAGGTGCGGTTATGGAGCTCAGAGGATGAGGAAGTGGGGGGGCCTTGGGGGGCCGGTGGTCTTGGCAGCAGATCGTCGTTTCTTTTGCACCAGAGTGAAGCCATCGGCAACGTCAGTGGGTTGGGCGGGGCCTAAGGCGGTGGTCTCGGAGGCCCTGGGGGTGTGGCTTGAGTCTGGCCCTGGTTTACAGGTCATGGCAGAGGCAGAGTCGCGATCTATTTTTTCAGAGTCTGGGTCAGTATCCATACCCAGGGTAGAGTCGACAAAATCGTCTGGATCATGGTCTGGACCAGTGAGGCGGGGTTTCTTGGCCAGGGATGTCATAGGGGAAGTCGTCAGTGCAGAGCTGGGTAGCGGCTCCATGCTACAGACAGACGGACATGCAGACACAGAGCTTGAAAAATAAAAGAAGTAAAGTAAAATAAAATAAAACGGGATGGGGTAAAAAGGGATAGGTGAAGGAAAAGGAGAATTGAAGAAATAGGAATAGACAAAAAAAAAAAAAAAAGAGAGATAGAGATAGAGCGGGAGGTATAGACTAGCAAAATAATATAAAGTAAAAGAAGAGGTACTATAACTGAGGAGGAGCGAAGAAAAAAAGAGAAAAAAGCAAGCTCTTAGGCGATTCCCTATAGTGACGGGGGTCTAACTCCCCACCCTCTAGAGGGCGTCGAAAGAGACCCCGTCCCTGCCCCGTGAGGGACTCACCTAACCAAGCCCTATCAGCCCTAACCCTTGCCGCCTTCCATAACCAGGCCTCTAAGGCCCCCCTCATGGAGATACCCTAACGGTATTCCTTCAGGATTCGGCGTCGTACTACGGCATGGACTCTAAGGTGGCAGCCGGAGAGTAGCTGAAAAGGAAAAGGAAGGAAAAAAAATGAAAAGGAAGAACAGGGGAGAAACGATAAGAGCCAAGCCAGACTCAAAAAAGCTCTATGAGATGATGGTGAAGTAGCTGGGGAAGTCTGCAATCCACGTTTCACTATGGCGGACAAGATGTTGCCGGTAGAGAAGCAGGGCTGCGTGAGAGAGAGAGAGAGAGAGAGAGAGAGAGAGAGAGTATTCCACTTTGCAGTTTCATATTTAAGGATAAGGCCATAAATCTGACAAATCCTTTGCGGTTTATTTCCATAGTCAAAAATCGTTTTCTCGTCAGCTTTGTCACTCGCGATGGATGTTGCTTATTTTACCTGAATATTCTCTTATGACTGATCAACTGAGAGTTTGTATTAATCTAGTGTTGTGCAGGTTGACAAATTAGTGCTTTTGCCTTAACTTGGCCAGGATTTTGGTCCCTTTTGCAACTAATTTCAAGTACCTCGGGGGGAAGACCAAACAATAATGTGGTTCTACACACTTTCCATAGTACTTCTTAGTGACTGGCATATTCTAGTTTCTCTCGTTACAACTCAGTACTGAAGGATATGAATTTCTGGCAAAGTGGAAGTAAAAAAGAGTTACGGTAAGGGAGAAATACTAGGGAGCTTCCTAAAGAAGGATCCAAGTATGGTTATTTTCAGTACCTTTACCTTTTGATAATAATTTTACTCATTAATGGAGTTAATGGGATTACACTCGTTTTAGGTACACAAGTCCAGGTGTCCGATGATATCCTAAATAATCAATATAGCTTGTTTTGGGGTAAGATATCTTTTGAAAATGCGTATACTAATATCACTACGAAATATCAAGCTGTCATTTTTAATAAACCAATCGTATCAACGTGGGGAAAAGTGATCTGGGATTTGGCAGTACCTCGTCTGTTGTGACTCAGTGCTGCGCGGGAAGTGTGCGTGTGCACAAATCTCTCTCTCTCTCTCTCTCTCTAATCCAGTTTCCAGGTATATCCCTTTTGTCGTAACTTGGGCTAATATTGCCGTCTCTCCATCGTGAGTGCTACTGTTACAGTAGAGTAGCACTAGAATATGATGCTAGTCACGAAGTGTTATGGAAAGCATGTGGAGATGTATTGCTTTCTTTTTCTGTTAGAGCTACATGAAATAAGATGCAAAAGGAAGCTTTGGAAAGGATGTAGAGCTGTAGCATTTTGTCTGCCACTGAGCTACGTGAAATACGCTGGAAAATGGAAGCTTTGGAAAGGATGTAGGGCTGTAACATTTTTTCTACCACTGAGCTACATGAAATAAGCTGCCAAAAGGAAGCTATGGGAAAGATATAGAGGTGTAGCGTTCTTGTCTACCTTTTCTGCCAGTTACGAGAAATTAGTTGGAACAGGAAGCTATGAAAAGGAAGTACAGCCGTAGCATTCTTTTTGTGCAATTGGGCTGAGAAGTTCTAAGAAGGAAGCTATGGAAAAGATGTGGGGGTGTAGCATTTTTCCTGCCACTGAGGTACGAGAAATAAGCTGCAAAACGAAGCAATGAAAAGGATTTGGAGCGGTAACATTTTCTGCAACTGAGCTACGTGAAATAAGATGCAAAAGGACGATAAATTTCGCCAGAAGTTGGTGTAAAGCTATGAATTCTCGTCTGTAGCCTTAGGAAGTTGCCGAAGGTGATGTGGTTGGAAGAAACACAAGTGCTTGAATTCTCTACTTCCTCTAAAGTTTCAGGGTAAACAGAACCCATCATCAGTGTAACCTATAACGTTAAATAAATAAATAGGTAAATAAATCAGACTCTAACTTGTTTTTCTCCCATCCAGGTGCAATGGGCAATCACTCGGTCATATCGGTGCCACCACATGAAGGCGTCATCTCTCTAGCACCTCGAATAAAAATAAGGCAAAAAGTCTCCAGCTTTTTAAAATTTGTTGATGTCAAGATCTGTCAAAACCTCAAGACCATTGAAGTGTATTTTTTTTTCTGTTTCATCATTACTTTTTTGGGGGCATTACGAAAAAAAAGAAAAAAGCGTTTTTGACAGTCAGAGAGAGAGAGAGAGAGAGAGAGAGAGAGACCGTTCAACCGTTGCTCAGTTGCTAGCCTACGTAATCAGTTCCAAGATGACAGAAAGTAAGTGCGCATGGGCTTCACTGCTCTTGTGTCGGCTTATTTATAGGAAACTGATGATTGTCAGTGCACTTCATCGGCGGAAGATATTAGAAGTGTGTTTGTAGAGAAGGCTGGAAGCAAAGATAAGAGGGAGTAAAGAGGAATTATCTCAACAAATGGAGATAAGAGGACCGGGGCGAGGAGTGGGGAAAGCATGGTGTAACTCCTTTGACGGTAAGCAAAATAACTCCCGTCTTTTTCCTTTTCCTTTAATCTTATAGCTATTAATTAGGGCTGCCAGCGAATAAATTAGGACCGTGCAAATAGAATGGTTTAGGAAGGAAAGAATTCAAGGTTATTTAGAGGCGGCAACTTGTGATTTGGGAAGTGAAATTCAGACGAAGCGGCTTTTTCAGTACTGTCGCCGTATTGCAGTAGTTCAAGTGCATTTGGAAAGCTAGAACTGTGAACCCAGTGGACTGCAGACTGAAGGGGCCCTCTGCAGTCCACCATCCTCCTTGGGGGATAGGGAGTTGAGGGAAATGTAACCGGGCTGTGGAGCCGCGTAATTATACTAATGGTGCCACCATGTGAAGGCGGCATCTTTCTAATGAACAGAATAATGCATCCAAAATTATGGCTTTTTCGTGGATTTTTTTTTCCCATTCATGGAGAGAGGAAGGGCAAGTTTACTCATTTGACTAGTAATCAAGGAGATTCCTTCCTCATTATTTAGGGTCATCAAATTTCACATCGGGAATCGAACCTATAGGCCAATGCAAGGCCGTTACTCCGACTGAGGCGTCCTGACCACTTGACCACCAGGCGCCGTGACTATTTATTTATTTATTTATTTATTGAGGACGCCTGAATAACTTGCATTGAGTGACTTCGAACTGTTAAGGGTTAGCTATGTAGTGTCAGTTACTCCCATCACTACCACAGTTGAATTCAGTAATTAAATAAAGTTGGCTGATGATAACGAATAAAATGGAAGGACGTGATGGTGCGGAGGGTTTACCAGTTAGGTTTCGTCGTTAAGTTTGGATTGTCTAAAATGGATAAGGTTTAATATTAGCTGACTTCATGAAAAACACAGTTCTGTAGGGCCTTGAACTTACGTTAATAGGTTGTGATAAAAATATTCAGTATTATAAGTTAAGGATATGCGAGATTTTACACAGGGTTTTCATGTGCTTATTTGTAATTCATTGTTATTAGGAGCTGTTAGTGGGTATTTAACTGTAGTTTCTGGAAAACAGCTCAGTTCTTGGCGGCCATCTTAGGCGGGAGATTTATGCCCAGGATAGGTGCCGCCACCAATCACGGCGCGTTTCATGAGGGTCTGGTGCCTCGGCCAATCACGACCCTTGAATCTCTTCTAGGGCGCGCGCGGAAAGTTTAAATTGTCTCCCCCCCCCCAGGTGCCTGCTGTTTGATTACTCTGTGTTCATAAGCAACCCTTTATTCCCATTATGTAGCGTAAAGTAAAGATTAGGCAATTCCCACAATGTAGGGAGGTGCTTCTCCCACCAGCACGCATACATTTTCCCATTGCCCCACCTCGTCCCCTCGTCTACATTCTTCCCTCACTTCTTTAAAATATCAACAGGATGGTAGTTGAAACTCAAGGTTGCAGTATTTAGGAGTAAGAACAATCCTAGGTTTTCGTAAAGTATTTATGAAATTCAGCCTGATCTGACGTGATGTTAAGATTGGTAAAGATTTCATGGTAGAGGATAAGAGTAACTGGCAGTCCTATTTTACCCCATTTTGTGATGTAAGGGCGACTCTTGCTATCAGTCTGGCTATTTTATTCATGGATTTCTCAACGTCACTATGGGAGGAGCTGATTATTGTTAAATTTAGCCGAGTAAAGTCTCAAGCGGAATATAATTATCTGGTATGCTCCTTTTAGTTTGGCCCAGATTTTGGTTCTGTTCTAGTTTATTCCTCAGAGTATAGTGGCACAACAACACGCTATATTCCTTTCATAACATTATTACGTGACTGGTAAAATGTTCCTGTTAATCTCTTGGTATTCAAGATGAAGAGTGCAGTTAGGACGTTTGAATAAAAAGCGTAAAACCGCTAGAATAAAATACAAAACGCGTCTTCTGATTGAGAGGTTAAAGTTAGATGACCAGTGTTGGTAGAATTATATACGGTAGTAAAAATATCACGTTATGGATCAAAACTATTCAAGAGCGTTATTCTGCTCAAATAATCATTACATAATTATAAGCTTTCTCTAGTATAGTGAATCGGTTTTGGAGGACGACCAATGATCATAAAACCTTGCCCTGCTGGTAAGCTCACCCAGTTAGGGGATTTATTTTTCAATGGTAGTTTTGTGCAAATACATACTAGGATAATTTCTGATTAACCAATAGCTCAGTTCTTGGCAGCCATCTTCATTTCTACCCATGGCGGGAAATTATCCCAGGGGGCAGATGCCTCGACCAATTACAGCGCGCGTTTCATGCCGTCTTGTTTCTGGACCGATAATGGCTCTCCTTGGCGCGCGCGGAAAATTTAAATTGTTCCCACCAAAGCTGCCCATGATTTGATAATTTTCATAAGCAGACATGGCTGCCATTAAGAACTTAACATTAATTCCCTTAATGTAGCGCAAAATAAAGAAAAATATAAAATTCTCACAATGCAGCAAGGTGCCTGTCCCATCCAGCTCCCTACTGTCTTACCTAATTCTCTCATCCCTTCCCACTTCTTCTCCTTTACTTTTTCCTCCACTCCCTGAAGATAACCACCTGGTCACTGAATCTGTTCAGGGTAGCTAACGTAACGGTAATGCTAACAATCCCAGATTTTCATCATGATATTACGAAATTTAGGTTCATCCCGTCTTGCTGTACGGTTGGGGAGATAGGGAGCTCACGTAGTCCAGTGACATATTTCAACTTTTTTTGATTGTTTAATGACGATCTTGTTCAGCCTAGATTTTATTTCGAAGTAGAGGAGTGAGATGCAACCTTCATTAACCCCCGCACAGCTCGAGGTCCGCCCAAACTGAATAAAGTCGCCTGGTGCCATATTGAAGAAAATGTAAATATGCGTCATCGGATTGAGAAGGATGAAATGAAAACGGACAATCCCATATTACCCTTTTGAAGATAAGCCTGATGTAACTTTTTTTTTTTTATTATTACGCAAGCGGAATTGGACGGTTCCTATTAACCCATTATTTACTTGATGTCCCCCCTAGGCTAAATAAAATCGTGTGAATATTAGAAGTATTAAAAACGTTATCAGATTGAAAGGGTTTTTAGGCTAGATGACAAGCGTTGGTAGAATTACGTAACCTCCCAAAATAGTCACGTCTTTGATCGAACGTGTGCAAGGGCGTTATGGTATTTCGAGAACTATTCAGTTACCGTTTAGTTAATTCATTTGTCATATTAGCGCTTGAATAATACCCACAAATTAACCACTTTCTAAAACTTATAAACTATAAAATGGGACAGTTTTTAGGCTACCATTCACATGTTGAAAATTTGGCATTGTTTTAATGAACAAGTGAAATTCATTTATTCGCCCAGCTTAAAGAAAGATCTTACGTGATAGCTGGTACTAAGGTTAACCATTCAATACTACTACTACTGTACTACTACTACTACTAAAACTACTACTACTACTACAACTAAAACTACTACTACTACTGCTACTACAACTGTTATCAATGCTGATTATTATTATTATTATTATTATTATTATTATTATTATTATTATTAATTTTACTATTATTAATATATTATTATTGTTCCTGCTTGCCCCTCGCTTGGTTTATGAGAATTTTAGAACTACAAAGCTTAGATGTAGCTGTAGTTATTCCCTTCACTACTAGAATAAAGTAATTGAATAGTCTTCTGGTGGAAAGTTGCATAAAATGGAAATAAGTGATCGTATTGGGGGATTAACGGTTAAATTTTGTCCTGCTAGGCTTGTGTTGTATGTAATATTAGTAAGGTTTCATGTTATTAACATCGAAATTGCCGTTCTGAGCAACTTTCTGAACTTGGTACGTTTATCATGGAGTATAAAGAAATGCAAGGATAATGTACCTTTATAATATCGGGGCATAATTTCAAAAGCAAGGCTTATCACACGAGAGTATTTTCCCCTTTGTTAATGTATAGGCACATTCCCTAAAGTAACGTGGTTTGGTTTTCTATGGTAAATTAAGTGCAAATGCTTAACTGATTAATTTTTGGTTTAAGCAAGGGCTCCGTCAGCATCCTGCATGAATTTCAAAAAGGCGCGAAATTCATACCTGGAGCTCGTGCTGCGACCAATCACAGGGCTCGGATCCCCAGGGGGGAGATGGGGAGATTACTTAGGATTCTATGGGTAAAAAGTACCGTAGTGATCGGTCGTGTGAGCATATGCTCTTTAACGGTTAGGATTGATTCTGTTACGCTTGACTGGCGTGTACAATTTGAATAAGGTTCCTTTGCAATTTTTAGGTAAAGCCCTTAAATCCGATGACTTTTTCGTTATGCCTGCTGTCTTCGGCGGCTTGATTCAGGTTAAAGAGAGGTTGGTTAGTTAACACTAGTGTGGAGTGTATCTTCGTTTAACTTTGAGTAGAAATATCAGTAAGCAAAATACGTCATCGGACTGAAGGGATTAAAATTTGATACTTATAGAGAAAAAGAATTGGTAGAATATTGAATGTTACAAGGATTACAATATTGAATGTTACAAGGATTACACAATTTTATTCTATCAGTCATGTGTCATTAAGGGTTTTGTTGTGAGGTAACTTTAATCAATACTATTATACGGCAAAGTTGGAACATTCTGGAAACAGACGGCTTTGTTCGTCGCTGTTGTCAACCGGTTGGCGTTCAATTCAAAGCGAGGGTAATCGTGCCGCTACCAATCAGGGCACCCGATTCATACCAACACCCGAGGCCATGCCGGGACCAATCACTGGTCTTGTTGCATTCCGGGAATCCGTGCGCCGACCAATCACAGCGCGCGATGCATCCCCCTTTGGCCTGAGATCTCCCCCCCTCCGACGTGAAGCGCGCCATTTGTCTCCAAGTCGTCGTGGAACGTGTGTGTTGTCCGCTTTCCGTGGGTGAAGTAACCGGCTTTGCTCTTTGCCACCTGTTGTCAATTGGAACGAACTCACCGCAACGCACGAAGGGAGGATGGATGCGACCCCAACCAACGGAAGAGATGATGATACCCCAACCCACGAAGTACGGTGGATGATACCGTACGATGGATGGCACCTCTACCCACGAAGGGAGGATGACTTCAGCGCTAACGCAAATCTGCCTCTCCAAAGGTGCTGCCTTGTTACTATATTGTAAGCATAAGACTTTATATATTTCCATACCTGATTGTTGCGGAAATGTGTGAAATATCTAAGTGCAATTTACCTTCACTACGGTGACATTTTTATATTGCTAGAGGATATTGAGATTTTTGTGTACTGGCTTCTGATGTTGATGCCTAATACCCGTTTGTTTGAAGCGTGCAATACCTTGTGAGGTAATTATTTCACTTTTACTCCAGCTCGGCTGAAAATTGCTATCCAAATATTTTCAAGGGGCAACCATTTCGTTTTTAAACCCCATCGCCATCTTGAATACTTAGTTATATGCTAATCACGATGAAGTGCATGTAGCAGTCTTTTTGCCACAGCTGCCAAATGTTAAGTATAGCTACTTTAAAAATATCAAGTTGAAAGTAAAGGATAAAATGTCATCGTTGTGAAGGTATTAAAAGGGAAGATAGGTAAAGGTAAGTTTAAAGTACATTATATAGTATTTTCTGTTCTATTGATGTTCTCGCCAAAAACAAAATTACGAAATTTTACTCTGCAAGGTTAGGTAAAATAATTTGCGGCGAAAATGCTGTAAAGTGTCTTAGAATTGTTTTTAAAAAATCAGTCTTGTAATTTTGTTTTTGCCTGAAATTATAAAAAGTTGATAGTTGTGCGCGAAGCAATAAGTGGCCAATTACTGTGAAGAAAAGTTGTTTACATATTAAGTTTCCAGTTGCACTTGAAAAAAGTTGCCAGTTAGACGTGTGAAAAAAGTTGCCTATTACATGTGAAAAAAAAGTAAAATTATCGTTTCAAACCCTAACAGATCTTGAACCTTTTCGATATTTTAGACAATTAAGACACTTCGGTTCTGTTATCGTTTCAACTAATAATTAAGAGTTTTTGATATTTTTTTTTAAATAGAAAATTTAACACTGACATTTTATTTTATTCCTCAAGGATAGGTTAGGTTATCTTCAGGATTGAAATACGAATTTGCGAGAAAAATGCTATAGAAGTGTCTTCGAATTGTCTAAAATGCTGAAAAAAGTTGCAGCCGTATGCTTAAACACAGATGGAGAGGTCCTACATTGGTCCCTACTTTACTTACTAAGGAAAGCACAAGCAAACCCTCAATTTGTACACGGTATGTTAAGAGAGCATAAGGGAAAGGCGGCGGTTGTAGCCCTGCCTGACCAGTTGGTATGTCGGAAGTGCTTCCGTGGGAGTCGTGACTATTCTTTGTACAGGCGATGTCACTCAACAACGAAACTATAATTTTCCGTTTTTTTTTTTAGTACGTATACTTTACATACTTTTACAGTAATGAACTTTTCAATCACTACTTATGTTGTAAATATGATAGCGCTGGAGATAGATTAGGTTAGGATGAATTTGGTTGTTGCCCTGGAATCGGTTAAGGTAGCCCTAAAATAAGTTAGGATAAATAAGGTTGGGTTGAATTACGAAAATTTATGCAAGATTTGGGTAAGTGAACACTGATAAAGGGCAATTTGGCCGAAAAATAGCGTTCTGAGATGGCGTTCGTCAGTCTCCGCGCACAGGTTAGGATAAGTTTGGTTAAGTTAAGCATAAAATTGGTTAGGTCTGTCTAAATAGGTTAGGGTAAATAAGGTTGGGTTTTTACGAAATTAGGCTAGGTTTGGATAGGTAGGCTCTGCAAGGGTAATTTTGCTCATATGGCGCTCAAAGATGGCGTCCATCTGTCTTCATGCCCTGCAAGGTGAACAAACACCACTTTTTAATGCACCTTTTACCACATTTAAGAAACGAAAAACACCGAAACTTGAAAACGCAATTCGAGAGTGCTTGAAGAACTCCATGAAGAGCTAAAGCAAGGAGAAAATGCAAAATAAGGTGGTCCTGTGTCTCCTTAACTATTGCCAAGAATTATGAATAGGATACTGCTGATTATTAATTAAAAATAGTATTAGAAGAAAATGAAAAACAGCTTGCAGTGCCTAAGATTAAAACGCAAAGATCTGATGCTGCCACGACGCTTCATAGTTTGGCCTATGAGCGAAGAACAGTACCTTTCTTGTATTATGTATTAACGTATAGATCTGTAGCGTTGACTGGGCGTTCTATATTACGTGGGTAACGTATAAAAGTGGTTTGCACATGTCAGTTTTAGGATTGCGATAGCACACAGTTTGTCAGGATCAGGTGCTATGCTTTTCTTGGAGATGACCTATCCTAGGAAAGAGACGGACCGTTCAGCCAGGACTCATTTAAACGGCTTGAGCTTAAGCCCTTCATGTTGGATGCAAATGAGGACTTGTTTATGGCGCCGGAGGTGGTCAGCCCAGGTTCGGTTAAAGATGATAACGTCATCTAGGTATGCCAGGCAGATTTCCCAGGTGAGGCCACTGAGAACTGACTCCATCAATTCCTGCCGTCACAAAATAGGAAAAAAGTGCCTATCTTCGCCAGATAATTTGAGAGCTCAAAGTTGGTCAACTTCTTCATCTCTTTGAACGATCTCTTCGTCAGCAAAACAACAGGAATAATACCAGCATCAGTTCTACTCAATACTATGAGGATGAGAAGTAGTGAAATAGAAATTAAAAGTCAAACAAATGGTGTGGATGTATCATTACCTCTTGGGACTGAATGTTCTTTTCTTTAGTTATCGATCTGCTTTATTCATTATTCATTTCATATATCATGATGGAATTCGAAGAAATTTACTTATTTGGGATATATGCAACGATGTTTTAATGTGTGTGTGTTTTTTTTAAGTGTCCGACTCTGGGCATAGGCTTTACAGCCTGCTATCAAGGCCCAGCCGTCCTCCTACATACCATACACCTCTACTTGTCACCACTTCGGAGCTAACACCCACCGTCCATATTGAATACATGCTAGGGCTGTCTCATACAGGACTGGTGTATTGGTATTAGCGGGGTTATTTTTACGACATGTCGGCGGGTCTTCTGGTAGATCAGTAAAGCCTGATTTAATGAAATTCAAATCCTTAAACTGTTCCCTGCCCCAGCGAGGATTCGAACCTGGGTCCCTCGGGACTGCAAGCCAACTCTCTACCGATCGAGCTACCGCCTTCCCCTAATGTTAGAGCAACATTGTTGAAGATTGTACATACAGGCATTATGTCGGGATGGAGCTTCCTGGGAGGTCTGGAGACTTCTGGAAGTGGAGACTGATTGTAGCAATCGATGTTGGTGTGTAGTTTCTACAGGAGGTCCAGCCCTAGGTAGCCATCATAAGCATTGCAGACTGAATTTTCCCACGGATAGGCAGTGGGCCATCTCCCATATTTAACGAGATGAGCTGAAGTGGAGAGATGTGGGTCAAAAGCCGAGGCTTGACGGGAGTAAAAGTGGTGGTAGAGGCAGGATCTGGCTGCTCTCGTGTCAACCAGTAGCTTTGCTAAACCCCATTCAGTCTCATCTCATCGTAGACTGGGGGGTGATATTTTTTGAGAGGTGGCCCCCTGCTACCTTGGGGAGGTGTGGGAGCAGTCCTAAAAATCCAGTTACGGCGTGTCTTCGTGCGGCCGTACTTCACCAGGATGGGAGTTCTCGGAAGTGGGTGTGTTATCTTCGTCGCAATTATCATGTAGAGACCTTGTGGCGCCCTTGGGTAGCCGTTTTTCGTTGGGCAGCTTTAAATTGTTCCCGTATGTCATGAATGGGGCATTGGTGATTGCATGCTGAAAACTCACATGGGTTTATGGAGATCAGGTTGGCATTTTCCTTAGGAGGGGGGCACAGTGGCTCGGAGGTAGAGCATCAAGCTCGGGACCGGGGGGTCGCGAGTTCGAGCCGCGCCCTGGACTGCCGTTCCAGGAGGGGTAGCGCCCTCCTGTTACCTAGCGGGGCTATATGATCTCATTGTAAGGTCTAGCTCAGGGGATTCTTTAATCCTTTTTTTTTTTTTTTTTTTTTTTTTTTTTTGTGGAGCGCCCTGGGCATACTGGGTGTTGGTGAAACGGTTCGGGTGGTGGGGGTCCGTTGTTTTGGTTGTACTTTGTGCGTTGGGACTCTGCAGACTGCGCTGATGTGTTGTGGGGTGGTATGGGCGGCGAGAAGACGCCTGACTAGTTGAATATCTGTCAAGGTCTCCCGTTGGGTCATAGATCGTGAAACGTTCTCCTACAGTGCTGGGGAGGATCCTTAACAGTGTTGAAAATATGTTGTTCTCGGGTACGCAGCAGTGACTGGTTACCTAGCCTGGTTGAGAGTGTCGTCCAGGTTGCCGTTGCAGGTGAGGGTGTCGAGCTGGGACAAAGCTACTACTTTTCCTAGTGATGGTGTGACTGCTTGTGTCACAATTCACGTAAATTGTGCCCATGTCAGCTTGGGGACGATCTTTGTGGCGATAAATGAGACTGCTTTTTGCAGGTGAGGTAGTGTTACAGCTATGTTTTCCTTGTTGTGTTCAGATCCAATAGTTCATGCACATGTATATGTCCATTGCAGCCTTCGGGGTCAAATTTGGATAATTCTACATGTGGTTTGGCTGCCATTTTGTCAGTTTTTTCCCTTTTCATTCCTAGTTGTGGTTTCTCCTGACAGGATCGAGAACCACCGCTGCCACCAGTGTTATGCCACGTACTCAGAGATCAGCTTCTTGCTCTCTGAGTATGTGAGTCTAAAATTGGGTTCTTTCTAAGACTGGGTCCAGAGGATGCAACCAAAGGAACAGGGCATAAAAACACAGGCTAATCAGTCTTACACGTATATTACCCACAAAAAGTACAGTGACGACAATACAGTATGATAGATTACACACACTATATAAATAAGGATCTGAGTCTGGGTCTAGTGGCCTGGTAAGATAACTGCAGGTGGCACCCAGGTGTGGGAGGTGTCTCATCAGGTGTGTGCTCTGTGAAGGGGTGCAGTACTACTATTTTACTCTTGATTGTTGGGTGTGGGCTGCTGGGTTGTGTAGAGGGAGGCCTTTCACTGGCGGTGCCTCCGTCGGTGTGTCGGCCCTCGGGGCTGTGCCCGAACAGGTCTAGTAGGCGCACTTCCTTGCGCCTGCCCTTGGTGGAGGACGGTTTGCCTGCTTGTCTAGGGAGTTCTGGGGGCGTCGCTCTTTGTCTGGTGTCTGTGGTCTTGCCTTCGGTGGGAGCCCGACAGGGGCCACATGCAGTCTCTCCTCTCCAGGGAGCCTGTCAGAGGTTTCCTGCTGTCTCGCCTCCTTTGGGAGTCCAACAGTGACTTGTGACTTAAGGGGTGCCAGTTGTAATGAGTGTACCCCAGGACTTGCTATAGGCCCACTCCAGACTTCTTCCAGCAGTGACTTAGCTGGGGAGCCTGCCCAGCCCCCTTCGGTGCAGGGAGAGCGAGAGGGATGTCCTGCTTGGCTTCTGGAGGAGTGAGGCGAATGTGGGGCATGAAACACTTGGTCTCTGGGGGAGTGAGGCGAGCAAGGGTCATGGCCCTGTATAGGTGCCAAAGGTTCAGCAGATGAGGTCCACATGGTGGGCAGGGCTTTCCCCGGCGGGTATGGTGTGTGGCGTTCTGCCTGTAGGGTGGTGTGCTCGAAGGGCACGTCCTTTCCTTGAACCTTCCCTTGCTGTCCTAGGCCTCACAGGCGATGTCCGTACGGTTGACGGTGCCTCCCCAACTGGCATGTTGGGCGCATTGCCATGGTTCTGCTAGACATTGGGACTGCAGGTGAGAGAAACGAGGCGGGCTTCCTCTTCCCGATGAGCACGGTGGACGTTGCTGCGGTCCAGCTCATGGTGGGGCTGCAGGTGAGGGAAGCAAGGTGGGCGTTCTCTCCCCGATGAGCTCGGTGGGTGTTGTCGCGATCCTGCTGGTGGCTGTAGATAAAAGGGGCATGATGGGTGTTCTTTCCCCAGTGAGCATAATGGATGTTGTTGCAGTCCTACAGAAGGCAGTAGGTGAAGGGAGCACGGTGGGTGTCCTTTCCTCAGTGAGCATGTTGAGTGTTGTCACGGTCCTACTTGGGGAGTCTGCCGGCACACAGATCTTGCCCCGATTCCGTTGAGTGCTGGTCCAGGTGGAGGGTAATGCGACAGGGCAATGTACCTCTAGTTGATTCTGTTAAAGGGAAGAGGGGCGCGTGGTGGTTGGGGATGTACGTCCGTTTTGTCCCGATTGCTTGTTCTTTTCATGCGCCTCTATATGGTCTCCCCTTAGTACTACTCCATACTCGTCTGGTATTTCACGTAACATATAACGTTAAAATTAAGACTAATGTATATTAGACATGCAAGAAGGATGTATAATTTTAATTTTTAATGGTTTGGAGTGTTGTTCATTGAAAATGACAACAGAAGTTGATTGGGAGTCTACTTGGGGCCTGGGCAGGGGCAGTCTTGCTTTCACTCTCTCTTATTCACTCTCAATGCCTGCTCCACTTTGATGTGCCTCTTGACTCAGGCACATTTAATTGTCTCACTATGTCACATGTGTTTGCTCCTTCCTCTGCAAGTTTGATAATTTTCTTCTCTTCCACTGTGAACTGTTTCTTAGCTTTTACCCCACATAAATTCCCGTGACTTCTTCACACTTCTCACCTTTATCACTCTTGGATGCCTCTGGCCTTTTGTCTACCCTCTCACCACCATCTTGGCCACCAGTATGACCCATGCCAGAGGTAGAAGCTATTAAATTTAACGAACAGTCGCCGACCGAAGTCTCAGTAGGAGGAAAACATTAATAAGTGGTGACTAAGGAGTGACGTACGATGCCAGGCTAAATGCCATTCGACTTGTGCACATCGTCAAGGTTGCCAGGGTCCTCACCTCAGCAACTCTGCCACCCAGGTGGTCGCTACTCGTGCAGCAATACCCGCGGGGTTTTATTAAAGTTATGTGTAGAAAAGTTTCCAGTTGAAAAGTTGCCAGGTACGTGTGAAGACATTTCGCTGCATGTGAAGAAAAGGTTTCCCGTTGTGTGAAAAATCGTTGTGAAGTGCAGTGAAAACTGTTAACTGTTATCTCCACCAACACAGTGTATGCTTATGATTGATAGTTTGGCTGTAGGCTATATATTCGTCAGTGTGGGAAGCTAGGTAAAAAATATTCTGAAACAAGCGAGGCATGGCAATAGATATGGTACCCTATGATTATAATTGCAAACATCGTCCTTGGTAATTGTTAGGAGTATGGAGAACTGCAACATTAGCACAGATGTGCATCAGAGGTCCTCTGTCAAAATTTGGTGTCAATTTTTTTTTTACTTAGGCTTGTCAAATATCACTAATGCCTGGCGACTGAGTACTTCTAATTCCTGTTTGCAGAATATGTGGAAGAGAGCAAGGATCAAATGACAAGTATTTTGAAGTGCCAACCTCTGCCCCATACCACATCTTCAGGATGTGGAATGACCCCTGACGGGAGCATGGAGAACTTCTGCGTAGCACAGTTCTGCGTCAAAGGTGCCACATTCAACGCCATCACTACAGCTTAGCAATTGAAGGGTATACAAAATATATAAAACTACTGGAGATCGTGGTCTAGGCAGTGTGTGTGTGTAGGAAGTATCGTATAATGAATTTTGAAGTGTCCAGCTTAAATACGAGTCTAATGAGTATAACATTTTTCAGATCTAACCTGTGGGGTAAGGATACACAAGGGCCATGGGGGGGAGGATGAAGAGGGTAAATACTTGATGGAGGGAGAGTGGGAGTGAGGGTGTAGGGAAGCAAAGGAGTGTGGGTCTGTTACGTTATTTTGTACCATGTCAAGAGTGACGCTAGGGGAGAAAACAGTAGGAAATTAGAATTTATGGTAAGTTAGATTTGAATTATCACAGCATAACAAAATGAAAATTACAAAAGAGCTGCCATAAATAGATTTTTTTAGTAGCTGTATGTAAAGATGTAGGGTATATTTCTTACATTCAAGTTTTATTGCTCATACTGTATGTTCTTTCGCACAAAGGATTTGCCCCACACACTATCATCATCATATTCTTTCAGGTTGATTTGACCCTGTTTGACCTCCATGTAGTGCTGTCGTTTTGAAGATCCATAACAAGTTGGTACCTGTCATTCTGCATGATGATGACCATTGTCTTGGATCAGCTGGATCTCAAGCAGTTATGCAAGACAGGTACATGGGTGAATCACCATGGCTGTGGCAGATGTATATTCAGGTAAGTAAATAATCTCTATTATTGTAACTTTGAGCGATCAAAATTGTAATTAATTATTTCTTCAGTAAAGACTGGGTAAGGTATTTGATTCTTCCACATGATTAAGAAGTACAATACAGTAATCTCTCTACTATCCGACGTAATAGAGCCAAAGGCATGACCGGACAGTGGTCTTGTCCGGATAGTGTCCCTGAAGCTCCTGCACCGGTCATTTATGACCCTAACCTAACCAAAATCAGAAAACCATCTACCTACCTCCCTACTGGACATGCATAGCACTTATTTAAGTCCCCTTTCGCATAAATAATGCACACAAAGCATGAATTAATTGAATTTTAACCAAAAAATGATGATTTTGAGGTGAGTAAGGCATAGGTGTTCACAACTTGTCACCGGTGTAAGTAAGTATCGGACATGAAAATCACCCTTTCTCACTTCCTGTGCACTAAAATCATGAACACAAAGCATGAATTCATTTTATTTTAACCCTAAAAGGATGAATCTGAGTTAAGTAAAGCATAGGTGTTCACTAAGTTCACAGCTTATAAGTATCAGACGTGGCAGCCATTATGAAAATCATCTTTTCTCACATCTTATGCACTAAAATGTTGGATACAGAACATCAGATACAGTAAATGATGTAAATTGTTACCAGAAAAATGGTCAATAAGAGTAAGGTATGGCAAAAGTGTTCACCAGAATACAGCATGCTGAAAGTAAGTACTGGACATGAAATTCACTGGCATTCACCTTTTTCACAGCTTGTGCACTCAAATAATGAACATAAAGCATGAATTCATTTAATTTTAACCCAAAAAGGATGAATTTGAGGTAAGTTAGGCACAGCTGTTCACTGAGTTAGCAGCTTAGTTTAGGTACTGGACATGAAAATCAATGGCATTCACCTTTTTCACAGCTGGTGCACTAAAATAATGAACACAAAACATGAATTCATTTTAAATTTAACCCCAAAAGGATGAATTTGAGGTAAGTTAGGCACAGCTGTTCATGGAGTTGGCAGCTTAGTTTAGGTACTGGACGTGAAAATCAATGGCATTCACCTTTTTCACAGCTGGTGCACTTCAATACTAGTGGTAACCATGCATGGAAAAATAAAGTGAAAGCAGGAAATTATGATATACATTTATGGGAATTTTTTACCATTTTACAGCATGCTAAAAACAGGTTAGACATGAAAATCATTATGGAAATCATCTTCCACACAGTCTATGCATGAGATTAATGATATGGAAAGAACAAAACAGAGAATTTTGATGAAGTTAGGGTACTTACGAGAATGATGCCGCCGTCCTGATGTATAACATGCTCTGTCCTCCCAGACTCTGACATATGAAGGTGCACCTGAGGCACCTACAGGAATTGATAGAATCCTTGGCACTTCCACTTCACTTTACTCTCACCAGCACTTTCCACAACGTTTCCTTTCCCATAATAACAAAATCTAGCATCACATCACTTACAGTGCACTGTACAGTACATCACTTCACATAACTGTAAATTCCCTTGTGGTCTAGTGACTAGTGATGAGTCATGGAGAATTTAGTTGCTGTCAGAGTTCGAGAGTAGCTGATGGAGGTGGCGTAGGGGCTCCTTGGTGGGACGTAGTGATACGCTATCCACTGTAGAGGACTCTGAAGACAGCTGCAAACTCACATCCAGTGGTGACTCCGCCGTGCCTGATGTGCTGGGCTGTGGCTTAGAGCTAAAAGGCCTGTCTTGGTGAGGCAATGGTATGGAGCGAGGGCAGAGCACGGCGGGGATGACAGGCCTGAAAAAAATTGTCAATGGTTGATTGACGCAAGCAACAACGATTCTGACGATTAATGATGCGCTGCCTGAA
Organism: Birgus latro; assembly: GCA_018397915.1. Classification (NCBI taxonomy): domain Eukaryota; kingdom Metazoa; phylum Arthropoda; class Malacostraca; order Decapoda; family Coenobitidae; genus Birgus; species Birgus latro. The sequence goes on from JAGKTI010003305.1 coordinate 56,641, forward strand.
AGCTCGCACTTCCTCCACAAGTCCCAAGGGCCCCATCTCCCTGTTGCAGTCCGGGTGTTCTAGGTAGTTCAGGACGAACTCCACGTGTTCCCGGAGTGCTCTCAGCTTGGGGATGGCTGGAGTAGTGCTGTGCTTAGAGGAGTCCGCATCATTGTCGCTGTCCTCGTCGGAATTTTCCTGCTGGGTACTCGTACCGGCAACAGAAGATGCGATCTTGATATCAGACATGATCTGATACCCTGGATCGCCCTTGTTGTCATCCAACCACTCACGCACTTCGTGGACATCCACATTGTTTCCACCCGCACGAAGCCTTGCATGGAAGTCATCCACCTCAAAACCTAGGAAATCGTGCACCATGTCACTTCCATGAAGCAGATGAGACCAACCATTTTCTAGAGTCTTGACAGAGACTTCCTTCCATGCACTGGCCCAGTTGTAGATAGCAGACTTGAGGTTGTAGCGGCAAAGGTTTTCGACAGTTTCATGTCCTCACATGTCTCGTCCTTCCCTGCGATCGTCCTTGTCCTCGTAGACAACCATCACCTCATCCAAAAACCTCCGTCGGTAGAGCCTCTTCGCTGCCACAATCACTCTCTGGTCCATTGGTTGGATGAGAGCAGTCGTATTAGGTGGCAAAAACAGACACATAATTCGGCCATTCTCAGCCACCAACTCCTTCTCGGACGGATGCGCAGGTGCATTGTTTAGAATCAGGAGGGCCTTTACCTGGTTGCGTGGGATTTTCAGTGTCTCCATCTGATAATGTATGACCTCTTTGACAAAGTGTTGGTGAAACCAATCTCTAAAGATCTTGGTTGTGAACCAAGCCTTCAGAGAATGATACCACACGACAGGAAGGACATCCATTAACCCACGAAGGGACCAAGGCTGCTTTGCACGTCCAACAATAACGGCCTTGAGCCGGTGCATGCTGTTAGCATTGGCACAGCACAGAGCAGACACCCATTGCTTGGAGAGCTTGCGGCCAGGTATACGCTTCTCCGTCTCCTCAGCGAGAGTATTTGTGGGGACTGAACGATAGAATAGGCCAGTTTTGTCAGCGTTGTAGACTTGACTGAGAGTGAGGCCCTCCCTCTCAATCAAGCCCTTCACCTTCTGCTGAAACTCTTCTATTCCCTCGTCGTCGGCATCCACAGCTTCACCATGGGCCTTACGATTGGTAAGTCCATGCCGTAACTTGAACGCGAAGAGCCAACCTTCAGATTCCTTGAAGCCTTGCGAACTTCACGGCAGCAGCTTTCAGCTCCGTTCCACGTACCAACACACCAGCAGCACGTTGTTGTCGATACCAGATGAGCGTGGAACAGTCAATGTCTGCATACTTAGGAGTAAACATCTTCCTCTCCACGTATCGTCTGGTTTTTGAAGTGAAATCAGCCGTGTACTGGTGTATTTTGTCTCGAGACCTCTTGATATAAGCAAAGTAAAGCAAGGAAGCTTGAATTCACGTAGGATCCGTGATGTCGACCACCCGGCGTCCACCTTCTCCAATACCTCCCGCTTCTTCTCCAGAGTCATCACCACTTTCTTCCTCTTCTCAAGTGGCGGGGCCATTATCACACACAAGATGTAGAAGGTGCAGAGCAGCAGCAAGCCCTGCAGGAGGTAGGGAATCACCACAAAAACAAGCACTTCAGGAGCCATGATGAGGGCGACTTCATGAACCGGCAGCTGAGTGGGAAATGAGACCAGAGAGAGGTGGGAGGCGCGAAAACACAGCTGGTCGGCGCGCGTGGGAAATTCAAATTGACGCGGTAAAAAAAAAAAAGGATTTTTTCAGAATTTTTGGGCATTTTGGGGTTCGGTCATCAGCCTATGATGTCCGGACAGTGCTGTAACCGGATAGTAGAGTGATTACTGTACTTTGTTACTTTATGTATAATAACTTAAACAAATTGGAGTACTTTTAAGGCCTTTAATTATGACAAGTAATTTTCCCACTTCTGTTTTGCTACTTTTCTGTACAGAACAGTTGATAAATTTTTGATTGCCCCCTCAGGGCTTAAAGGCCTGCACTCTCCATCAAAAGTGGAAATGGTTGGAGATAAGATTGCATTAGACAGGTTGCTCGAGTGAATT
>JAGKTI010003306.1:10000-20113 GCA_018397915.1 Birgus latro
TAAAAGACGAGTCCATGCAGCTAATTAAAATGCCATAGTATTGAAGGTACTATTTAAGGCAAACCTATATCAAATCCCGCTTCACTGAAACTACCCTAAAGAGAAGCAAAAGTATCTGAAAATAGCAAGAACAAAGTAAAGAGACACCCTCATGCTTAAATGCTACTACTACTGTTGCAACTACTACAAATACTACAACTACTACTTTTACTTCTACGACTACAGTTACTACTTCTACTTCTACTACCACTACAACTACTAAAACCAATTTCCAAAAAGTGAACAACAGAATATTTTTGTCTGAAAATCTCATCAACTTTCAATGCAGCTGTTTAGTGGGTTCCTCCCCCCCTCCCCCCCTCCCGCCTGTGATTCTAGCCCCCATATTTCTCAAACCCTTGCAGTTTGCCAGTTTTCCACATAACTCTGAAGGCCATTCACTGCTGGGGCTACTAAGTAACTGTACGTGAAAAGGTTCAGAACTAAGTAGGCTTTAATTTTTAGGCTGAGGACCAAATAGAGAAACGTTTACAGATGATAGAGAATCGCAGTATAATAACTGTCATATGAACGAACAAATACGTAAATGAGTAAACAAATTATGAATAAATACAGTCTGATGAAAAAAAGTAACTAAGTAAATAAACAATACGTTCTCTAATGACGTTTACATCATTAGGAGGCAAAAAGCAAAATGCAAAGGCCTTAATCGCTCGCATCTTTCCCACGAGATGTTTTACTTAAAGCTCAGGGAGAGAAAATGTATAGGAGGTCAGTCAGATGAAGAAGGTAACAATAAAGTACTTCTTACCCTTTCATTGTACAGTATAACATATCTGCCAAGTCGTATCAAGTGATCAGGAAGATGCGAAAGTTATGGGTGATATGTATAACAGTGCTCGACCAGAAACTCACCTGGCGATATCTTACGTGTTGGAGGACGGCTCAGTCTGCTGGTGTGGGCGTGTGTGTGACAGTGGGAGTGAGAATAAGTCAATGATGCAGGATGGACGGTAATAACACTGACTGAGCCGCCTCCGCAACACGCAAAGAATGGAAATGAACGCTTTATATAGACCATGTTGAAATACTTTTGACTGGGTTGAGCACAGAACTAATACCGACATGAAGTAAGTGTTATAGTCAACACAACAGTGAATATCAGTGAAGACAGGAATGAGGGTGAGAGCAAAACAACAAACAGAAAAAGGAGAAAATGAATGAGGTGAGAGACAAGATGAGAGAAGAAGAAGAAGATGAAGAAGATGGGAGACTATGGAGGAGGTGGTGGTGCAAGACGAGAAAGTGGATGGAGGATAACAGTTCGCCTCTTTACCTCCCTTAGTATTGGCTCCTCTCTCTCTCTCTCTCTCTCTCTCTCTCTCTCTCTCTCTCTCTCTGTCTGTCTGCCTGTCTGTCTGTCTCTCTGTCTCTCTGTCTCTCTCTCTCTCCAAACACGATGAGATGAGACCTTTTTTTCGTAGCTGCTGCTCGTCTCCCTGTCTTTCGGAAATCGATACGTTTCCTTCTTGCATCCGATGGCACACATTGAAGGCCTTCTCTCAACGAAACTTTCAGCCCTGGGATTATTTTGCTCTTGCCTGATGCTGGTGTATGTGTGTGTGTGTGTGTGTGTGTGAGAGAGAGAGAGAGAGAGAGAGAGAGAGAGAGAGAGAGAGAGAGAGAGAGAGAGAGAGAGAGAGAGAGAGAGAGAGAGTGTGTGTGTGTGTGTGTAGCATATCAACGGTTTCCTCCTGGACCTGCTTCTCTTTTGACAGATGTTCCATTAAGTGACATAAACCAGATGTAAGAGAATCAGTGAAGCAAGATAAGCAAACGAAAAGTAACTGGATAAATGTTAATAAACCAATAAGTGAAACAAGTACTGGTGAAACAGTGTACTTGAGGGAAATATAAGTGATGCACGAAAAGTAAATCAGAAATCAACAATGTATGCGTAGTAATATGTATAAAAGAAAAGTGAAGCAACACAGGTAAAGTAAAATGTAAGCTACTCAGGGTAAGTGAGGGTAAATAACTTAGTCAAATATATGAGGGAAATATACTGCAATTGAAACAAAATAATGAAACAGCTTTAACTGATGTAAGTGAAACAGTATAAATGAAACAGCTTTAAGTGAAATAAGAGGAACAATATAAGTGAAACAGTGTAAGTATTAATCCTCTCATGGCTGGCAGAACTCTATTTCATCCAAGCGAAACGATTCTCCTAAGCTTATTATGCACTTTAAAAGCCTGAGAGTTTCCAAATACGTGAAGAAGTATTTGTGAAGTGTAAATAGGCCAATCATTAAGAAAGCCAGGTATGAGTGAGCCAAATTTTAGGTGGCCAAATATTAGTGAGGCAAATATTACTGAACCAGGCTTAAAAATTGTCGGACACAATATGAAAGCTAAATTCTGGTGAGCCATACAGTATTGTGCCAAATATAAATGAGCTAAATGTGCGTGAGCCAAATATAACTGAAACATTACAAAGGAAGCAAACAGGTATAAGGCAATGAGATATTTTTTACTTCTGGCATAATGGTATTTGTTAAATAGGTTGATTTATGCCTCAGTTCTCGTGGGTTGCTCAATCAGCAATGACAAACACCATACAAAAATTTCTGTTTCCCATACTTAATGCTTCCTTTATTATTTCGTGCTTTTTTTTATGTCCCATACTTACATGGTTGATAAGTACTTTCAGGTATCAGCAAAAATGTCTTTACTACTCACAAAAGGTAACTAAGCCACCCCTGCAACATACAAGATTGGAGGCGCAGTATTCGGTTCACCCTGTATTTTTTTCTTGATTCCAATGTCTTGCAAGCTGGTGGGAGCGGGTTCGCCTCCCGCCGAAGTTGTAAAAACTTTGGGAAACGTTCACCAAGCCACTGACCACTTTGGCGGACACAAGGGGTGCTGTGGTTGAATCAATGTCGCATACAAGTATGCTTGCACCCAATCGGCTTAAGGCGGGCCGATTACATTTGGTTCACAGACTACACACACATCCAAAGCCACTACAACACAACAATTACAGTCACAAGCACTTCTTACCCTACATACAATCTCTACCAGACAGCCTAAGCCACTGGGTAGAGATACATGGCTGTATCGTCCCTGCTTCGGTAGGTATAGGCCGGTCCTGCAGTGGACCTCAACGGCTGATGACGACGACGATACGACGACGACGACCGTCAGCTGATATTTTTCATCTTAGTGTAGGTCTGCTGCTCTGGTGGGGCTTTGAGCAATATCCAGTAACCTACTCAGTATGGCAAAATATTCATTGGTTTATTTGTGCTACTGCTATTCATTCAGCTTATGAGGTCTCTAGTACTAGACAAGTTTTTTAAATCACTTGTTCACCTTCCATGATTTTAAAATCTTTACATTCGCGACTCGCGAAGGGATAGTATAAAGGGCGCGCTAGTGTATGTGTGTTTATGTGTGTGTGTGTGTGTGTGTGTGTGTGTGTGTGTGTGTACTCAACAAAATAAATCCGATTTTAGCTAACTTTTCTGCAAGGCTTGTGGATCCGGCAATGAGGAAACATGTTATTGTTGAGAACAATAGGTTAAAGGCAATCGCAGGCCAAAGTCAAACGTTAACAAAGCAAAATCAACTAAAAACATTTTTTTTTTTCCAATTTGGCCAAATTCTGAAGAGGGTTTGAGGATAAGGATATAAAATGACTGAGTTCTGAGAAGAAACAGTCAAAGGCCAAAGTCGCTGGGCATGGGCATAGTTCGACCTGTGCGTCTGTGTGTTAACATATTATCTAAAACAGTCTTCATCTTATGTGGATTAAACTTGGGAGATGAAATGAGGATCGCCCAAAGATTGCACTGATTTTCAGAAGAATAGATCGGTGGACAATATCACATAGCAAGGTTAACGTAAACATTTTTTATCCGACGCTGACTAAGGTTGGTGGCAGGGCTCATTCTAAAACAAGGATAAAGATATTCAATTCTGCCAACAATTAGTCAATGGTCTAGATCAAAAGGAAAGGTAAAAGATCAAGGTGATTGTGCAAAGTCATCTGACACTCTTTTGATCTGATCAGAACCATTGTCGGTGGATGGGTTAAGGATTAGGCAAGAAGGAAGAAAGTCGATTATTTAATTAATCTGTCGAAGATCAACGACATATGGCAAGGTCAAATATTCACACTGAAGACCAGTTGATGGCACGAGTGTTCCACTCTTTCAGTGAATGTTACTACTACTACTACTACTACTACTACAACTACTACTACTGCTACTAGTACTGCTACTACTAATACTACTACTGCTACTACTACTTCTACTTCCACTACTACTACTACTATTATTATTACTATAACTATTATTATTATTATTATTATTATTATTATTATTATTATTATTATAATTACTACCTCCGCCATGGAGGTTATGTTTTACCCCACGTCGGTTTGTTTGTCTGTTTGTCTGTATGTCTGTTAGCAGGATTGCTCAAAAGGTAAGAACGGATTTTGCTGAAATTTTGTGGAAGGGTGGGCCATGGGCAAGGGAAAAAACGATTAGATTTTAGGGCTGATCTGGATCCGGATTCGGACTATTCCGCACAATATTTCCAAAATTTCCCAATGAATTTCAATGAAATTTTGTGAATAGGTGGGCCATGGAGCAAGAAAGAATTTATTAAAATTTGGGACGGATTAGTGTCCGGATCCGGATCCTATATCCACGGATCCGGATTCTTTTTAATGGTCATGGCACTGGCAGAGGTATGCGCCCTCTGAAAGCTTTCTAGTTATTAGTGTCGTCATCATTACCATTATCGTCATTATAATTATCATTACTGGTTAGCTTATCCATTTGTTTATCCTTTCTTCATAATTTCAAAACAAGCTTCCACCAAAATATCCCGGCATCATAAAACCTTACGATTTTGTTTCCAGTCCATCCTGAGACGAATAAAATCCTAAAGACACGAATGAAATGTTTAGGAATTAGCACAGATACTTTACGAAAAATCTTCTTCCCGGGACTGAAGGAGTAATAATACGGAACTGACATTATTTTTTTACTGCCTTCCTGTCAGCCATCTCGATATTACAGCTGAGTTAATGTTGCGTTGCCTGCGAAGCAATCTTTTACGAAGGAGAGAGAGAGAGAGAGAGAGAGAGAGAGAGAGAGAGAGAGAGAGAGAGAGAGAGAGAGAGAGAGAGAATAATGGCACTTACCTTCTCTCTTTATGTCCCTATTAGCTTCACCTTTCATGTAAGTAACAACCTATAGGCGTCTTTTACACAGGACGTAAAATGCAACCCGATCAGCAAATCTAAATATATTAATACTTTCTCACCTCATCTCTCTCTCTCTCTTTCTGTTACTGACTGCCTTATTTTTACCCTGCTAGTTCTATCCCTGTCTTATTATTTATTTCACATGGGGTGGCTTTGGGTATTTGTATATGCGGTTTATCGCCACCTGAAGCAAATGGCCTGCTCTTACAGTTTCAATATAAAGTTGTGGTTGTATGAATTCGATGAGCCTTGGTTTTGATGTGGCCATGAGTCTCCTTATTTACTAGTCGAATTGAATCCCCAATCTGACAACACTTGGCCATCCACTAAGGTTAAAGGCGTTCGGGATCTTTACTAGATTGAAACAAACATGCTATAAGTAATGTATTCATCGATCTAACTATAATTGAAGGCTGTCTCTCCTCCGTCATATCCTAGCTTTTCGCAGGCCGACGATGCACTTCAGGTTTTAGTTTGGGAGACCCTGAGTATGAAAAGTGGTATATATAGTCGTTTCACGTTAACTTGGCCCACGTTTTCGTCCTTTTGCAGTTTATAACCCAGTGGCAGAAAAAGACAATCGTACCTTTCCAAATCCTTTTAACAGCGCTTCGCCACCACTAGCATCATATTCTAGTATTCATCTCCTGTTACAACTCAGTACTGAAAATGGAGAAACGGCTATTTTTGGCCAAGTTAGAGTAAAAAGGATACAGCAGCAGTAGTAGGTACAACCCCAGGCTCATTTGAAACATGAACCCAGTAGACTGCCGGTTGAAAATGACCTCCTCCCGCAATCCATCCTTCCCCTTTCATGGGACAGGGAGGTGCGGGCGTTTGTATAATCAGGAAGTGGATCCGGCCGGCTGTATCGGTGCCACCATATGAAGGCGTCTCTCTACAGTACCATGAAAAGTGAGGCTAACATTAGATAAAAGAATAACCATTTCACTGCGATGACATACCTTGAGCTTAATTACGATACCATCAGGAGATTTTCAGCATAAAGAGAGAAATCGGGGTGTGAGATCCTCTGGCTAAAAATGGTCTTCTTGATGATAAATGAAATCGTCTGAGGGTGCCAAAAATATACTAACAGAACGAGCTACTGGATCGAAAGGGTTAAGTATTTAAGGAGGGACGGTGTTGCTCGGTGGTAGCGGGTCACTGTCTGTTCCCTAATTCGAGTGATCTCTGACTCTGAATTTCGAAACCAAAAAAGAAGTGGACATTTAAAATGGGAGATGGTAGTACGTCCTTTCAGTACGTCCTTTCATATATTTGCAGATGTTTACATATTTAATGCTGTATTCTAGTTGGCGCTGTAAGCTTCGTAGCACCGTTTACTGAGCGATTTGTTCTTCACCTTAAACAAAAATATGCTCTTGTATGTTATTGATGCAAAGTTTGTTGATCTAAAAACGACGTAAACGGCCAAAGCAGACTGTTCAGGTGTGATGTGCAAAATAAATCGCTTAGGAAGAGGTACTACGAAGCCTCCTGTGGGACTTAAGATACAATCCTTCAACTGATAAACAAGAAGACGTAAACACTACCTTATAAAACTTTGCACCTCTGGCACTTCAGTTAACCATTATGTTTCGTACTTCGTTAGCACTGGGAAGGGTTAATTCAGGCTGTCGCTCTCCCTCCAAAAAGATTCCAGTCCAGTGGATACCGTGTGGACTGATACAAATTGAGCGAGTAATGGTTCGACGCATTATTATAATTATTACTACTACTACTACTATTATTATTATTATTACTATTATTATTATTAATTACTACTACTACTACTACTATTACTACTACTACTACTATCATTATTGCTTCAGAGAGACGGTTTGTACTGAAAAGGATTGGGAACACCATCACACTTACCCTTTCATTATGACGATTCGGTATTTTATTCAAAGAGGTAGGCAGCAAGAACGAAAATAACTAAATGATTAATTAAACAAATAAATAATCAAGGTGCTGGACAAATCAGTGGGGCCTATTGTTAACCTTTTCAGTATGGGTAGCACTTTTTCTTGTTCCTACCGACAAATTACAGGACTGTCTTTTGCTCTATAAGGGGCTCTAGTGCTGACTGCTGTAATATCAAACTCCTCCAGTTCAAGAAATCTCTCCAAAGCTGAATAAAATCGTCTGGAGATAACAAGCCAAAAAGACGCCACCTGATTGAGGGTTTAATGTGCCCTGTTTTGAACCCCTGCACTTCAAGGGTTCTCTCGTCAGCTGAATAAAATCGCCTGGAGATCACAAGCTAAAAAGACGTCACTGGATTGAGAGGTATAAAGGGCCCTGTTTTGAACCCCTGCACTTCAAGGGTTCTCTCCTGAGCCGAGTAAAATCGTATGGCGGTATCGTAAATACAAAAGGTGTCGTCATGCTTACGTGGTTGGGCCCCATCAGTCAAAAAAAAAAAAAAAAATCCCCCTTGAATTATATGATGCATTATTTTTTCATATTATTTTAATTATCTTTTTTAATTTTTTCCAGTTTATTCAGCCTGGAAAAAAAAAAAAAGATTTGGGGGGGGATTAATGGACACTTTTTCTAACTCTGCTACTACAGACGATTTGTCTAAAGTTAAAAATCTCGCAGGGAGGTTGGGGGAATAAAATGGAAGAATAAACCAAGATATACGTCATCGTCTTAAAGGGGTTCTGCCTAGACACTGCTCATTTTGCTGGTAACTTCTTCACTCCCATGACTTCTTTTGTGTTTTATTCTTGCTATTATCTGATCACTTTATTATTTTCCTTTTCTCGAACTGGAGGGGTTAGATAAAGCTTTCATTAGCCCCCTTCGCTTGAAGATCTTTTTCCTGAGTTGCATAATTCGTTTAGTATTTGTAAGAATGAATGGAAAGAATGTCATTAGTATGAAAGAGGGGATAAAATGATGAAAGAGCAACATACTTTTAATTTCCTGTAATAACATGAGCAGTTATAAAGACAAAGTAATATCAGTAATGCTGCAAAAAAGTTATAAAGAAGTAAGTCTCAGCATTTTGTATTGATGCATAAAACACTAATATTAAAATTCAAACAATGTCTCTCTTGTTGCGAAAGGTCATAAAACAACACCCAACTTTCATATTAGCCTGGTATAAATAGACAACACTGGTCGATACAATATCCATTCTAGTCATAAAACGTGATATCATAATTATATTTCTATACAGCTTACACAATATCCATTAATGTAAAGGGCCAAAAAATATATAGAACATTTGATATCCCCTCGACATCTATAACCAGGGTAGTTTGTGCAATATACGTTCCAAAGCGAATAAAGAGTTTTTTTTTCTTTTAATAAATATTCTAGCGATTTGAATAGACAGCAATAGAGCTTAGGCAATATCCTCTCTAGTGATAGAAATATGACTTATTTTTACATCATCGAGGAATGAAATTAATAGTAAATCAAATTAAAGCGATAAACAGTAAAAAAATATTCCATATTACCCCATTAGATATGTAAAGACCCCAAGCTTCTGGAGGCTATGATAGTCCAACAGACTTACATGTGGATGATCAGCCTGCCTCCCTCAGTAGAGAGACCTTTTACCAAGTTGGCCCAGAATATTGTAGTGTTGAAGATAATCTAAAAGAAGCACAGTGGCAGACGAAGGCTATGCCGTGGCTCAGTATCGGTTACATCGCAATTATCAATGGTAAGCATCCTACTCTAGCGTTGATCTCTTGTTGCAACTCAGTATTCGACATGGAGATAGAGCAATTGAGGCCTATTTAACGTATTACAGGATCGAATACCCTCTAGTCATCTCTTTGGAATCGAATTTGTGAAAGGTTGTAACTTCGACAAGGGGATTCAAACCTCTGTACTAGTAACTCCTTTTCCGTATAAATAACTGCATTAAAGTATGAACGCTCTAAGTCTGAACGATATCCGCTCTTCTGCAAAAAAAAAATATAATCGTAATCAAGTATTTTGTTCTTGCGATTTTAATGTTCTTTGCATTTAACTTTAAGACACCGAGTCGTCACGCAATGGCCACCAGAATCGTTCACTTGTACCGGTAAACAGAGAGGGAATATGCAGGAAGGTGGGCAGGAGACAGGCACGCTCGCAGGCAGCCACGCACCCACGCAAACATGCAATCAACTAGGCAAGCAAGCGTGGAGAGGCAGGCGAATGGCGGGGAAGGAGGACACCGCGAGGGGTGAGAGAGAGAGAGAGAGAGAGAGAGAGAGAGAGAGAGAGAGAGAGAGAGAGAGAGAGAGAGAGAGAGAGAAGGAATACAATTAAGAATAGCCAAAAGGAAAGCAAATGGAAGTAATGAAGGAAAACAGAGGAGGAAAACTGGAAGGATGGAAAGCAGAAAAAGAAGCAAAGGAAGGCATCAGGCAAGGGGAAGGAAGGAACACAACAAGCCCAAAGAAAACAAGGAAGATATCAAGGAAAGTGGGGAGAATGGGAGGCAAGGGTGGTAGGATGGAATGTAGGAGGGACAAGAAGGAAAGCAAAGTGGAAACTGTGGTAGGCAAGAGTGGGCAGAAATTATGTGGGCAGTCATGATAGCAAGAGGAGAGCTGACAGTGTAAACAGTACTGGGGAGGTGACAGGCAGGTAAGCTAGGGTGATGGCGGGGACACACACTACACATGAGAAAAATCATAATATTGTGCGGGGAGAGGCAGGACATGGGAAATTCACACACACACACACACACACACACACACACACTAAATGTGTATGCATGTATTTACATATCTAGGTATATAGTATGCAGTATATTGGATTGGTATGCTGTAGATAAATAAGTAGAGGGAGAGAGAGAGAGAGAGAGAGAGAGA
>JAGKTI010003306.1:35970-52676 GCA_018397915.1 Birgus latro
TCTCTCTCTCTCTCTCTCTCTCTCTCATTAGTTAAAGGAAATGAAATTAACCATACTAAATTACACAGTTCTAAGCATTTCTCCTTACATTGCTAACATATGTAAATGAACCACTATAAGGCAAGCGACCATTTCCAAAGAGTATACAAATGTCTGCTGGATGCTATGGTCATTTTATCTCTAACTTGCCCCAGATTTTTGTCATTTGCAGCTTATTTCGCGTGGCTCAGTGGTAGAATAAGATAATACTGCGGCCGTACATCCTTTCTACAGCACTTCTCCATGACTTGCATCATATTCTAGCTCTGTAATCTCTTGTTAGAACTCAGAATTGAAGATGGAGGGATGGCAGTTTGAGGCCAAGTTAGGAAAATCGGGGATAGTTGAGAATGCTATTGCTTGAGGGTGATATAAGGTACTTTTTAACCCTTATACAAGAGGGAACAACGCTCTGTTCACTCTAAGTAGGCGAGATAGCGCCGTCTCTCCATCTCGCTTTCCGATCTGTAGCAATAGATTGACACTTGATCATTATGCCAGTCATGAGGAAAGTGCCATGGGAAAAATGCGGAGCCGCAGTATTGCCTCATTTTGCCACTGAACTTCGGAAAATAAGGTGTCATAGGTCGAAAATCTCCGCCAAGTAAAAGTGAATGGACAATCGTGAGATGCATAGAGTAGCCTGGGAGTAACAGGAGTAAAGTGAGTCATACACTATTCAACTTGGCTTAAAAGTTCCATATGTCCGTCTTGAAAGCTAAGTTGTAGCCATAGCTTAACACTAAAATAGGATGCTAGTCACGATGAAGTGGCAGACAAAGAACGTTTAGCCATGCAACTGTCTTTTTCTGCCACTAAATTTCGATATGATACAAAAATTTGGGTCAAGCTAAGATGAAAGAAATATAGCTAAGCTTTCAGTTGCTTTTTACAAGAGTAATACGTTTGTGAAGGTAATGCATCCTTGTACAGGTCAATATCCCCGTAAATATCAATATAAATTTGTTATCGGCTAAGTATTCAACAGGCTCCTTCATCTACGGAGTTCATGCCCTTAATATGGTCTTAAGAGGCTATTACGAGGAGACTGACCTAGCTAGCGATGGTGATGATGGTGATAGTGAAAATGATGGTGGTGGTGATTATGAATGATTCACGGCAAGGCGGTCATAATTCATATACCGCTACAACCCACACCTGGGAATGCTGCATTAATCACGCTAACACACACACACACACACACACACACACACACCACTAAGCATATGCGTGAACACAAATCCTAGCTTAGCACACACACACACACACACACACACACACACACACACACACACACACACACACACATACTTATGCAAACGCTAGCACACACTTGAGCTTATTACACACACACACACACTCTCTCTCTCTCTCTCTCTCTCTCTCATTAGTTCAAGGGAAGGAAACTAACCACGGCACATTCCATCCTAACAAGCACCTCTCCATAAATTGCTAGCTTGCTGCGTGGAAGTATTTAATCCATATACAAAGAATGACCAAGGCACATATTTCGTCTTCCTTAGCGATTTATTTTTGGATATGGCTGGGTAATATCCTCTTCTAACTATTTATGCAGAATAGGACGACATTATAAGGATTTAAACAATACAGAATAGGAAAATAAGACGCAATAAAGAAAATAAGTCGCTCAGGAAAAGGTGTTAAGGAGCTTCCTTAACAGACGAAAAAATCGGCTGGTTGTGGGAAGGAGCTGAGAAAATTTGTGAGAAAGATATTTTTAATCCACCCTTGAGAGGCCACGGCTATGATGCAGTATATAAAATTACCTGACGGAATTGAGAATAATCACGGCAGTTAAGATTTCTATTGTCTTCGCGTAGTTCAGATAGCGCCAATGATGATGATGATGATGATGATGATGATGATGACAGGAGTGCTGTAGATGATAGTGATGCTGATGACGGTAATACTATGAGAATATTAATCAAAGTATGCTTGTTGTTGTTGTTGTTGTTGTTGTTGTTGTTGTTCCTCTTCTGCTAGTGCTACTGTTGCTGCCACTGCTGCTGCTGCTAGTACTGCCGCTGCCATTGCTGTTGCTGCTGCTTGTACTGCTGCTACTGCTGGTAGTGCCGCTGCCGCTGTTGCTGCTGCTGGCACTGCTGCTGCCACTGCTGCTGCCGTTGCTGCTGATAATGATCATTTTATTGAAGATGTTGCTGACGACAACGAATATAATCATCCATTCGTGGCATTAATATTTCTGATGGGTCGTCATCTTAATGAAAGCAGTTAAGCAATTCAAGCCCAGAATGAAAAGAGCGTCCTTGGAATAAAAAAAAATCTCAAGACCAGGGCCTGAAAAGCGCAGGGAATTTTAAAAAGTTCATCATCCTGGGTTTAGAAATTTGTCACCGCCGGAGGAGGAGGCTTTAGCAAACATCTCAGGGGGTTATATTATTCAGAGCTCTTATGAGAGAGAGAGAGAGAGAGAGAGAGAGAGAGAGGGAGAGGGAGAGAGAGAGAGAGAGAGAGAGATGGAAATACTATTTTGTGGATGCTGTCACACACACACACACACACACATACACACACACACACACACAGAAATTGTCGCTGTCTGTCTGTTTACCTGTCTCCCCCCTCCCTCTGTCTCTTGTTGATACCACCGTTCTAAATGAAAAATAATAATACTAATAACCCCGAAGCACATTTTGCTGTTGGTCTTGGATAAAACAATAGAGGACTGGGGAAGGAGGAGAGTGTTGAGGTGGAGGAAGGTGAGGAGAGGTGGAGGAGATTGTGGAGGCGTTGTAGGGAAATGGAAGAGGATGCAAGGAGAAAGAGATGGCTGGTGTGGGGAGGTGTGATGTGGTTGGGGAAGTGATGAGGAGGAGAGAGAACGCAGGCGGAGGATGAGAGAGATTTTGGAAGTGGAATACCATGAGGGATGCGAAGGAGAGAGTGGAGAAAAGGTGACAGTCAGTGTTGTGAGTCTCGAGACCGGTCTTGGTCTCGAGACGGGTATCGAGACCAGTCTGATGTGGTCTTGGTCTTGATTTTGCTCTCGCCTGACTTGCTCTTGTCCATGATCTTGGTCTCAAAGCTTCTGGTCTCGGAGTTTTGGCTCGAGACCATGTAGAGACCAGCATTACGAAGTTCATTGCGGCGTGGGGAAGGTCGAAATTTATGATCATACACGGAGAAAAATCATGGCTGATTCGATTCACGGCGCGCCATACAGCGTTGTACTGTCTATAGATACTGCCTGGCTAGCGCTACGGTGATGGTGCATGAGCTGAGCCCTACGAGCGCCGATAGAGTGTGTGCGAGTCGAGAGAGCATGCATGACGTGGCCATTCTCGCAGTGATAATCTCCGTTTGCACGCACGCATGTTTACAGCTCTATTCACCTCCGTATACTCTATATACGTGTATGGTGTATGCAATCCTCGCAACCTTCACACACGTACACCACAGGTGTAGCTAGTTAGCTCGGAAAACGTAACCACAAAAATTTCTAATTTCTATATTTGTTTCTTCATGCCAATGAAGCAATGAAAGCAGAAATATTTCACCTAGATGTTCCTTTGTTCACATTCTTTAAATTATGTAAATATATTTCCTCCCTTACAGGGGCGTAACCATGATTTTGGAGCGATGGGGGACCAGTCAGACATCAGTGGCTTCCAACCTTTCGAGTTATGACCCTTCAGAGCTTCCAGATGGCTATCACGGAGGCCTGCTGTGACTTCTGTGACCTTTCTAGAAGAAATCAAAATAATTTTCTAGTGTTTCACAACCACCCTTGTATTTCATAAAACTTATTCACCTATGAACGGGGGGCCATTGCCATGTGGCTCAGTGGCGTTTCCAGCCCCACTAAAGTGGCGGGGCCACCTGTGGGCCGATAAATAATTTGTGGTAGCCAGAAGGGCAGTGAGCAGACTTGAATGAGGGCCCCTTTCAAGAGGGAAAGTTAGAGAAAACTGTTCTCTTAAACAAGTAGTGGGTACGACCACAAGAAGTATTTGGAGCACTTATGGAAGTAAAGTATATATTTTATATTTATGAAATTTTTTTGCTTCCCACCTCTGTATCCCGAAACCCCTTTGGTCTATTGTGCAATTATCCTAAGAATAGGTAGTCCCCCTCGACTGTTCACGAGAATCGAAAGATGAATATGTTGTGTATGGAACGTTCGGGCACGGATAAAGCTCGGAGAGATGTGCGAAAATTAGTCTTCCGAAAACCAGCTTTCGCATGAGGAAGATACTGTTATCCATGAGTACGATAGCACCGACAAAGTATGCAACACCATACATTATAATTTCAAATCCGTACTTTAAAAATATTAAAAACTTTAAAAACTTTCAAAAGCTGTAACATCGGTGTGCAGGGCTGTAGAGAGCTATGGCCGCGCTCTGGGGTGGCTGGAAAACGCTTGACACCGGCCAGAAAAAGAAGGAAAATTGTCACAGTCCTGGTGTGGGCCCTGGTCCCTCCATACTCTTGAGTTTTGCTCCGGGAATTATTCCCATTGTCCTCTTCTCTCTTTCATTCTTCTTAGTAATTGTCTTCCCAGAAACTCCTCGACCTCATTCAACTCATGTGCGATAATCAACTTATATTCGTTTAAAAGGTGCTGAGTATCGCATCGATACATAATCTGCAACTGGGTGATTGGGGTACTAGTGCACTCACTCCAGGGGCCGAGACGCCCGTGAAAACTGACCAGCAGTGCAGCACCTGCAGGCTGCAGCTACTTTTCATTCATTCAGCAGTCACATAAATTCATGATCAACAGTAACATTATGCACAAGTGCTTTGTCAGTTACACGATTTGGATAATTCATTTTTTTTTTTATCGCAATTGCGTTTCTTAGAATTAGAACTTAGCAACCTTGTGGGGAGTTGGGGGCCGTTGGTGTGTTTCGCTGGTCGTTCCTTGGTGCAGGTTGCAATTCGTGCCTGATGCCGCTCAGGTGAAGTTTTAGAGATGTGGCTTGAGCCATAGCGATAGTGGGGGGGGCCAAGCCGGGGGTCAGCCAAAATTCTGGAGGGGCCATGGTCTTGGTCCGTGTTTTGGTCTTGGTCTTGGTCTCAGAGGGTCTGGTCTTGGTCTTGGTCTCGGAGGACCCGGTCTTGGTCTTGGTCTCGGAGGGTCTGGTCTTGGTCTTGGTCTCGAGGTGCCTTGTCTTGAATACAACACTGGAGACAGTGTGTGAAGAGACAGAGGAGGGTTAGGGAAAGAGGAAGAACTTATCGGGAGATGAAGGAGGGTCCTGGGAAATGGGGGAGAGTGTAGAGAGGTGGAGGAGGATCCTGTGAGAGGTGGAGGAGGAGGAGGAAAAAAGAAAAGAAGAATGTGTTTGGAAGTGGAATAAAGAACTAAAGGAAGGAGAATGATGTGGAATAAATAAAGGTGGGTGTTATTAAGTGGAGGAAGTGTGTGAAAAAGTGGGGCACAAGGATTGAGGGGGTGTGGAAATCTGGGAGGGAGGAGAAAGAGAGGCAAAGAGGTGGCTGGGGAGGTGAAGAGGAGATGCAGTGGTGGTGTGAGTAGGTATGCAGGTGTGAAGAAAATGATAGATGTGTGTGTGTGTGTGTGTGTGTATGTGTGTGTGTGTGTGTGTGTGTGTGTGTGTGTGAGAGAGAGAGAGAGAGAGAGAGAGAGAGAGAGATTTAGTCGTGTCTGATTGAGGATTTTGGATTCGACAGCAGAAACTAATCATGATGCGAGGGAGATAGAGAGAAGGATGGGGAAGATGAAAAGAGGATGTGGGACTAGGAAAAAGAGAAGAGAAAGAAGAGTGGGGGACACAGAGGGGAGAATGAAGAGAGAGGGAGGGATATGAGTAAAAAAGACTATTCGCTAAGCACTTTCTCATTACGACTGGTTCTGTTTCGTTAGTCTTAAATACTCTTCAGGCAAACAGGAGAGACGATTGATCCTCTGTCTTTACTTGGGTATTATCGTACAGTCTCTCTTAGCGTAATAGTACAGGCGTAACCACAGAACCACCGAATTGCCCATACCACTCCTGTCCCTGGATGAAGCCCAAATCTACCCAATATGTATCAGGATCCTATAAACGGCCAAGGTTATATATCCTGTGATGGAGGTGTGGGGATTTTATTGAGACTGTCGGAGCTACTCTATATGTTATACCCTGTTCCTTGACTTATTCAATGGGGAACATCACACCTTTCTTTGAGACGAGAAGGACTTTGGCTTGAATTCTCGTTGGATGAAGAAGCTCACTAACACCTCTTCCTTAGCTATTTACTTTTGGATACGACTGGTTAATATCGTTCTATACGATATTAATGCGGAGTATGGTAATATTGGAAGGATTTATGAATCACAGAAGAGGACAGTAAGGCGCTTAGGAAAAGGTGTTATGGGGCCTCCTTACCAGACGAAATTCTGGCCTTGTGTACAGACTCTAGGTTGCATGTGCTCGCCCCGTCTCTAACACTTTAAGAAAATAACCCTTTGTTTGTTCATTATTATGATCACACGACTTTCACTTTCTGTCTTGGGCCCGTGTTCTCGTCGCTTGAGAAAGCTCCCTAACACCTCTACCTAAGCGATTTAGTTTGTCTCGTACACTTTACTACCCACTTCTGTTTTACATAAATCCTTCCACTATCTCCACACGTTACATAGGGAATGCGCAAAAAGAATATTAACCAGCCATATCCAAAAACAGGTGGCGCCAGGCACAAGAAACCTCGCCCGACAGCAGTTGTTTTATTGCTGTTAAATACTGACACGTTTCTGCCGTTTAGCATAACTTATCAATAAAAGTCTAAGGTAATGGCGCAAATATTTTCAAGTTAACGCCCTCTGAAAATCCGTGATCTTGCATTTGACCTTTCAATGTCACTCAAGGTCAAAGGTCATGCTGCCAAATGAAAGCCTATATCAGACTTCCTATATCTTGGTAATCGTAAATATCTCTATCTTCGACGAGTTTCGAGTTATAGCCCCCTGAATATGCGTGACCTTGAGTTTGACCTTTCATGGTCACTTACGGTCAAAGGTAAAGGTACCATTTAAAAACCCATATTGGATTTCCTATATGCTGATAACAGTAAATCTCTCTATATTCAACCAGTATCGAGTCAATATCCGTGACCTTGAGTTTGACCTTTCAAGGTCATTCAAGGTCAAAATTTTTGTGCCAAATGAAAGCCCATATTACGAGCTCCTGCATGTTCCTAATAGTAAATATATCTTCAACCGTTTTTAATTGATAGCCTTTCAAGTTCAATCGATTACCTCCAAAATGTAATCACTTTCTTTGGGGAGCAATGCCCACATATCCTGAATGTTTCATGTATTTTCATTCAGCCGTTTTTCCGTAATGTTAACAAACAAACAAACAAACAAATTCGACTAAAAACAATACCTTGCTGACTCCGTTCGGGCGAGGTAACAAATCGCTAAGAGAGAGGTGTTTGGGAGCTTCATTAACCGACAGGAATACGAGCCCTAGTTCATTATCTCGCTAGTGCTGCAGTTTTCTTTTTTTTCCCCAGTGTTTGTAATTCACCCGCTGTATTAGTAGCGTACATACTTTAGATCGCGAAGTACTTTTTGTATGTGATAAGTTAAGTTTGTAGAGTCGAGAATATCAGGGGCGTGAATGATGACTGGATCGATGTATGTCTCATGTCATTGCGTAACCATCACTATAAATAAAGCCTTCCACTACAATAATACTCGTAGCCATCCTAAGATCCTCTCCACATTACACAGTCTCTCTACTGTACCTTACCCTCCCTGCCTTAGACCTGCTATCTTAATACTCGACCTCTAACACTTCACATCTCCATACTAACAGCTTTTCAACACCATCATCCAAACCATTACACTGATATTTGTTCCTCTCCACCTTACACAGTCGTCTCTCACCCTATATTCCGTGCATTATGAACTCTCTCTCTCTCTCTCTCTCTCTCTCTCTCTCTCTCTCTCTCTCTCTCTCTCTCTCTCTCTCTCTCTCTCTTTCTCTCTCTCTCTCTCTCTCTCTCGATATCTGCTTCTCGCACAACCATCCACCATTTCACTTCCCAACCATTTCACCTCTGTTACCATTCTGCTTCCCACGTCCGCGACACCAAACACAATAACATTCCTACACACACACACACACACACACACACACACACACACACACACACACACACATACCACACACACATACACACGCACACACACATACATCTTCCCTCAGACCCCGCAGATTCATCCCACATTTGCATACACAACCTCATACGTCCTCTCCATATTCACATCCTTCCACACACCTGCACCCCAAACATATGCACGACCATCCCACACCTACATACCCCACCTACCTACCTTCACACACCAACACTCCGCACTCACAAACCGACCACTTACCTTCACTTCAAACATACAGCCGGCCACGCACTTGCAAACACATCCACACTCTGCATCCACATCCTCCACACACCTATCCATTACGACCAATCTCTCTCAGTCGCCTTCACTCACATACTTGAAGCCTCCTACAAACATCCATCCATTCCACACATAAAACCAATCTTCCTTACACGCCTCCACTTGCATACTTGAAATCTGTCCCCTCCTCCACACATCCATCTATTCCACGCATAAGACGAACCTTTCTCACACATCTCCATTCGCACACTTCAAGCCTCCCACACATATCCATCCACTCAACACCTACACCTCTTCACACTTTCACCCCCTGCGCCTCACACCATCTGCGCTCCCACACCTAAACTCTCACCAGTCAAGCTAAAACTCTGTAATTAGGAAATGATGGTCTTAACTCGATAATTCGTTTACGACACAAGTTACTCTCCATCACACACACACAACCATCCCACACTCATAAAGCCTCTCACATGCTTCGGCTCTAAAATTACGCTCTCTCACATACTTGCACGTCACACTGGCAACCTGTCCAAACATATATCCCCACACACTGTCACCCCCTCCGTCTTACACCCATATCTACGTCCTCTCACCTAAACCTTACAACTAAACCCATATATAAACCCAGACTTAAATTTTGCACCTGACTCCGTGTCTAAACCAACACTTAGATCTACACTTAAACCCACATCTAAACCTCACCTAAACCCACACTTAAACCCAAACCTCACACCTGAACATTACACTCCCACCCCCACCTACAACTCACACCTCAACCCACACCCAAACCTTACACCTAAACCTCACTCCATACCTAAGTTTCGCAGCAAAATCTCACACCTACACCTCACAGCTAACCTTGATACTTAAACTTCACACTCAAACTTCGTACCGAAACATCAAACCTAGATCCAGACCTCTCCACCTCACACTCACCTCCTCGTCCTTACACCTAAACCTCACACTTAAATCCACACTTAAACCCATACTATTAGCCTTTCTGCCACACGCCCACACCTTCGTCCTCGCACCTACGCCCGCGCCAATCAAGCTAAAACCCTCTAATTAGAAAATAATGGTCGTTAACACGGCAGTTAGTTTACGAGCCAAATCTCAGGCCCATTGTCAAGGAGGAACTAACGGCCGAGCAATTAAACCCCTTCAGTACGAGACATTCTTTTCAAGCCAGGTTAACCACCAGTTCTGCTACGAGGCGGTGATTTATAATGTGTTCTTTCTACGTCCTTTATAATGTGCTCTTTCCACGTCCTTTATAACGCGTTCTTTCTACGACCTGACTAATTAATTCAGTATAGGAGAACTCACTGCACGTGGAGAGTCAATGAAGGCTCTAGACAGGAACCAACATTTAATTTAATATTTTCGTATGCTCAGTACAACCCGGGGACAGCAATGACTGAAATAAATAAATGGTGTTATCGTAAAGCCTGTGACGAGAACATTTTGACTTTTTTTTGTCTGACACTTGGCACTTGAATATCTGACATCTGGCATCTCTGTATTTGACACCTGACACTTCCTTACCTGACGCGACAAGTCTGACAGTTGACATCTTTGTATCTGAAACTTGACGCATATGTACACTAGCTCCCAAAAGTATCTTTAAAATAAAGTGCTATACATTCTAACACAATGGACGATGTATCTGACACGTGTTGAGTGAAGTGGCAACAAAATTGGTAGCCCTGCATGCTGGTGGGTGGTTGCCATACACCTGTATATGACCTGGAATTTTATATACTGTTTTCTTTCTAATGTAATATTAACCACTTTGTCATATATATACAGTAGGTATATTTAATGTTATGATGACGTAGTAAGACTAGTTAGTTTTAACATAGGCACTGTTACTCTTTCTGTTTTTCATCTGTAATGCTTTCACGAATGTCAGCACAAAGCTATCGTCACTAGATAAATATTATACATGCTTTCCCAGAATTGATATATTTTGAGAAAGTGTTTATATATTATCTGTGATTATGACTGGAAGACATATGACACCCAGTATAATGTGAAAGCACAAAAATATTAGAGAGGCAGGTAGAGGTAACCGAAATGTAAAGACAGTAAACGAACTTATCTGAAATTAATCCCCAGAGCAGCGTATAAACCCACTTGTCACTGATGCACCAGACGTATTGTGGAGGTTATATTGGACATTATATATGTAATATATATGTAATATAGGGTTAAACACACTTTGGGGGGCTCCTTTTATTCATCTAATAAGCAGTGTATCCACCGCCTGCATCCAGAACTTTGTAGCCACGACACCTACTATGAAGCTGTGCCATTCACGTAACGAAACACCACACCACAATACCTTCCGAAACCGAGATATCGCTACATACGGGTAGTATGTATAAATAATGATGTGGTTAAAATTGTCCGGCATGCAGACCCTATAGGCTATTATTAACCTCTGCATTGGTAATCTATTTGTAGTTGTGATAACGAAAGAATTGTGATGGGTATTTTTCTCATGCTTTTTAATAGTCTGAGTTCCCTTTATATTCAAGGGGGGCTGGGTGACTCAGTAGTGGCTTGCGTAGCTCAGGACCGTGAGGTAGTGATTTTGCTCCCACCCGGGTAGCTACTCAGCTGAAAGTTAGCGCACTCATCACCCTATCAGGGCTATATGGTCTAATATAGGTATAGCTCGGAGAATTCATTCCTTCACTTATATTCGAACATGACAACTCAGTCCATCGCAGTCACTTTATATTCGAACATGGCAACTCTGCCCGCCGCAGTTACCATGTTTCCCAAGATGCATTTATCACAACATAATGTGTGTAATGGGTTATATTGTTTAACACAGAGGTATAAATATTACTGAAATGTTACCATTTACAAGTTGATGGATGTTTGCAGTCACACAGTGGCGTTGATTTGCTTATTAGCAGTACCAACTACGATGGCTAACCATGCGTACCAACCTTACCGAGACGGCAGGTGGCCGGGAATAATGTTTCATTCTGTTCATTTTGCCATTCTTCCCACCACACTTTAACGATACTTTTGGGAGCTAGTGTACCTGGCACTTGACAGTTCTGTAGGTGACACTCGGCGCTTCTGTAAGTAGCAATTAACACTTGATACTTAACACTCCTGTACAGATGCTGTTGTATATAAGCTTTCTCTGCTGGGGAGGGGACGAACGGACAACACAAATGATACGAGAAAGAAAGAAAATAAAAGTGAATATTGGAATGGAGAGGAGAGAAACGCAAAGGACAGGAGAGGAGAGGAGATAATAGGAGAGAGGAGAAGAGAAAGGAGAAGTGGATAATGAAATTAGAAATGTGAGAGCTACAGGACATGTGGAAGTGCAGGGTCAAAGCCTTAATAAGCTTGTGTAATTAATGGCCGAGAGAGAGAGAGAGAGAGAGAGAGAGAGAGAGAGAGAGAGAGACACGAAACGAGATAATCAGTTTATCCTCCGTATCTCAGTGGAAGAATGAGGCAATAATACGACTTTACAACCTCTCCCTATTACATTTTCCGGACTATCATGATATTCTAATGTTTTCTTTCAGGTTAGCACTCAAGATGGCGGGGTGATAATTTTAGATCGAGTTAAAGTAGAAAGACCATAATCACGCCTTTCTCCATGGTCCGTCCTCTATCCGGCTTCAGAGGCTTCCTACCACCCGTTCCTTATCGCCTTCAGGTGGTGGCACTGATGTAAAGGGGTGGCTCCACTACCCGATTATGCAAGCTTCCCGTAGTTCTATCCTTATTCCCCTAAAGGAGGATGGTGGTTTGTAGGAGGAGGACACCTTCAGCCTGCAGTCCACTGGATTCACGTTTCAAATTAGCCTGGGTTACAGCAACAAAAACAGTAGCTATGACAACAATACCTATGGCAATAACAAACACTACTACTACTACTACTGCCATTACTACTACTGTTGCTGCTGCTACTGCTACTTCTACTGCTGCTACTGCTACTTCTACTGCTACTACTGCTGCTACTACTACTACTACTACTACTACTACAACTACAGCTACTACTACTGTTACTACTACTACTATTCTTAGATTACTGACACTTTTCTAACCATTCACCGGGCAACCAGTCACGTATGTATTTCAGATTCGGTAACGCCAGATGATTTTACTGAGCTGAGGAAGGGGAAACTCCCTCATAGCCGCGCCTTCTCAAGTGCTAAACCCAGCTAAACCCAGGCGCTTATATCCAGCTAAGAGAGCGTCATTAGAACATAAGAGTTAATACGGTCACTGACAACCCTATCATGGACGCCACAACTCGAGTATATCGTTCCGGATAGCGCCAGACAACAATTTTTCAGCAGAGAATGAGTCCTGGGATCCTGAGAGTCTTAATACCGCCATAATCTTCATAAACATCACAGAGGAGAGTAATAAATGTACTTACTGCAAAAGAAAAAAAACAAGGTTCAAAAAAAGATACTTGAGAGCTTTCCAAGGTAACGAAAATATATCTATTTATCTATCTATCTACCTATCAATTAATCTATCTATAGCCAGGCGCCGAAATCCCACAAGGGGTGGCCGGCCACAAACAAATCGCTAGGTGGCCCCGACCTCTGCCATTTAACTGCCCTCCCTCTAGCTCACACATCCCTCTTCCTTACATCTCTTCACACCATCTCTTTATCTCATCCTTGGTCATCCCCTCCATCCCATTCAGATACACTTTCCTAATTAGTTTCTCATTCGGAAAATATAGCCCCCTAATAATTGGACAAATACTTAAGGACATTAACTCCCGCTTATCATAATAAATCTTCCTTAACATTGATCCCTATCTCTACCTACATCAGATTAGTTATTGTCCTGAGCCTGATGGAACTGTTATCCAGAATGGTTTATTATTGTTATTATTATTATTATTATTATTATTATTATTATTATTACTACTACTACTACTACTACTACTACACTACTAATACTACTGCTACTACTATTCCTGTTATTATTATTACACTATGATCAGTTTCTAGCAGTATCACTAAAGCCTACCAAACTTTTTAAAACCTGTCACCACGAAGATGTCTTTTATATCACACTCTCTCTACCACCATGCGAGTGCTTCAGATTAGGAGGCTTTTTGAACTGGAGTCGTAAGATATAGCTCTCCTTAAACCCTCCCGTACAAGTGGTCATCCCTAAAATAAAATCATCTAAAGGTTGCAAGAATAAAACTAAACAAGAGGTCATCGCACTGAATGGGCATTTACCAGCATTTTCAAAATGGAAGTAGTACTGGTAGTGGGTATAGCTTTTTTTTTAATTATTATTATTTATTTCGTTGTATGTTTTCATTCGGATTTTTCAAAACCTCACAAAAATAATTTGAAAACCTCTCCCGGTCGTCTCCTCATGAGCATCTACGTACTTCAGTTTCACTGAGGAAAGGAAAGGAAACATAGCAAATTAATGTCGTAGATTTTTCTGCCTCGTCAAACTGTAAGTCACTGCAGCATTACAGGCAAAGTTTTTTCCTCCCAGATAACTGGGCGCACTTTATCTGAACCTAACCTACCCTAAGTTATTCTAAACCAGGCTAACCTAAGTTAAGCAAACCTAACTTAACCCAACCTAATCTTACTTAACCTAACCCAGCATAATGTAATCAAACCTAACATGGCATAACAAACATTTAAGCACAGTGCTCCATGTTTTCTCTCTTAATTAGAATCGCTCTTGCTTCATGTAACCTAACCTGGCCAAAGCTATTGTAGACCCGCTTGGAACAGAAAGAGTGCCTGACGCAGACAAACCTAAATAAACATTAATTTAGCTAACTTGAAGAAATCTAGTAGAACCAAACCCAAACCTAACCTGACCAACCTGTATACCGCAAAAATAATCTAACACTCGAGTGGATATAACTGAATTCATATAAATCTAACTTGTGTATATAACCAATCCCAGAGCATCCTAAATAACGCAGACAACCTAGCAAAACTCTGATGACTTAATATAATCTTACTCAGTCTAATCTAACCAACCAAATCTAACTCAACCCATCAACCTCGCCCAACCCATCAACCTAACCCAGCCTAACCCAACCCATCAACCTGCTTCAGCCCTAACCCAACCCATCAACCTTAACCAGCACTAACCCAACCCATCAGCTTAACTCAACCCATCAACCTCACCCAGCCCTAACCCATCCCAGCAATCTAACTCAACCCATCAGCCTCACCTAGTCCTAACCCATCCCAACAACCTAACCTCACCCATCAACCCCACCCAGCCCTAACCCACCCCATCAACCTCACCCAGCCCTAACCCAACTCAGCAACCTAACTCAACTCAGCAACCTCACCCAGCCCTAACCCCACTCAGCAACCTAACTCAGCCCAGCAACCTAACCCAGCCCTAACCCAACCCTCCCGGGGAATCGCTAAGCCTGGTGCTTAAAGCTGTAGGCTGGGTGGTCTGAGCCAAGATTATACTGTCCCTGGAGTGATCACAGTTTGTAGAAATGTTGTCGGTTTGTTTTTATCTGACGGAACTGGGCCACCATTACAACCTGAACACTAAAATGAGGTTGCTTGAAATTCGATAAGCCTTTGTTATGGGGTAGGAATGAGCCCACTAAGTTACCCTACTAGTTTTAATCCATCTTGGCCCGAGGTTTCGTCCTTTTGCAGCTTATTTCACGTAGCTCAGTGGAGGGAAAAGGCAATGCTACGCCCCTGCCTCCTTTCCATAGTACTTAGTCGAGGTCATAATCAAATTTTAGTGTTAATCTGTTTTTATAGTTCAGCACTCAGGATAGAGTAATGGCAGCTTTAGGCCAAGTTAATGTAAAAACAGAATAACGAGGCTGCCCCTCCAGTCTGACAACACTTGACCACCAAATGAGCTGAAAGGAGTTAGGGATCTTTGTCAGGTTAGAATAAACACAAAGATGACACAATTTTGGGTTTATCCTACCAACTACCTGGCGATTTTATTCAACTTAACACAGTCGTCTGGTAATGGCGGGGTTACTGAGGGGTATATCAAACCCCTCCACATTGCAAAGAATCTCTCCAAAACTGAATAAAAATCGTCGGGTAATCGCAGGAATGAAATACAGCAGATAAGCCGTCCTCATGGAGAAGGGGTTACCTGAGTGTCCTGAACACAAATTGTGCTGATCCTGAAGTGAATACAGAGGGTGTAAATTAGTAATCCCTTCAGCCCAGTGATTTAAGTTCAGTGTTATTCTTTGCTGCCTCGAAGCAGTCATTTAATTTTGAGCCTTTTTTTTTCCTAATGGCTCAGGCTTAGATATAACCTACATTACCTCACTCAGGACAAGACATCTCCATTGTATTGAAGAAAACGGTCTAGTAGGAGGAGAATATAATTAAAAGTACGTAATCTTATCGGAGGAGTTATGGAAAGCGTTTAGGCAAGTAGGTGTTTAAAAATTCTTCCTCTTTATACATATTTCATTCCTGCTACCAACTGGCGATTATATTCACGTTAGGAAGGACCTCTCGCAGTGAAGGGGTGAATGGAGAGCGTTACTGACCTTTTCATTATGGTGGGTCTTCCATAAACTAGGAAAAACCAGCGGTAGATGTCCTATGGTTGAATGTTTTAAGTGCGGAAGAAATAAAAAAAAAATACTCCAGTAATATTCAGGTGAAAGCGAAAGGGTTCATAATTTCTTGATGTGACTGAATCTCTCTTTCTCTCTCTCTCATGTAAAATGCTTCCAGGGAAATAGGTCACCTCCTAACAATAACTGATCAGAATTACGACACCTTAGCATTCTGCCCTCCTCCCTCCACCTTCTCTCCCAAATGGCTCTCATGTAGCTGGCTGTTTCCATTACCACATCGGACTACATTTCAACAGTGAATATCGATGTTCCTAAATATTTAAACTAGACTTGGCAGGCTTAAGTTGATTTTCTCCTACAGTTTATCATTCTCCTCTT
This sequence comes from Birgus latro, assembly GCA_018397915.1. Lineage (NCBI taxonomy): Eukaryota > Metazoa > Arthropoda > Malacostraca > Decapoda > Coenobitidae > Birgus > Birgus latro. Next base: position 52,362 of record JAGKTI010003306.1, read on the forward strand.
AAGGGCCAGGGAGGTAGCTGTAGGACTGAGTAACCTGGCACTTGAGTCTCCCAGTTTTATCGAGGACACCACATAAAGGCGCCCCTCTCCCATCGTCGTAATTAAGGGGATTAATGGCCACTGTACCAAATGTAGCAAAGGTCTTTTATTTTTCCTCTTCTCTGTTCTTGGTCCTTGAGAATTCCGGGTATATTATAAAACCTGAATTCGTAAAGGGGAAGGCAGACCTCATTTTTATACGCCCGTTTGTTCACCAAGTAAGGATATCTTGTTTTACTCGTCATATGTGTGTGTGTGTGTGTGTGTGTGAGAGAG
>JAGKTI010003307.1:0-15801 GCA_018397915.1 Birgus latro
CGTAGGGATAGCTGCCTGGCGGCTTGTGGCCTGCACTGCACTAGGGCAGGTTTCTTGGCAGCTTGTGGCCTGCACTGCACTAGGTCTGGTTTCCTGGTGGCTTGTGGCCTGCACTGTATTTGGCCTGGCGTGACTCGTGGCCAACGCCGAGAGGGCACAGGGAGAGACAATTTCCTGGCAGCTTGTGGCCTGCATTGTGTTAGACCTGATCTCCTGGCGGCTTGTGGCCTGCACGGTGTTTGGTCTGGCGTGGCTCGTGGCTGGCGTCGAGAGGGCACGGGGGGAGATGGTTTCCTGGCGGCTTGTGGCCTGCACTGTGTCGGGTCTACTTCCCTGGCGGCTCGTGGCCTGCTCTGTGTTAGACCTGGTTGCCTGGCGGCTTGTGGCCTGCACTGTGTCGGGTCTATTTTCCTGGCGGCTTGTGGCCTGCACTGTGTTGGGCCTATTTCCCTGGTGGCTCGTGGCCTGCACTGTGTTAGGCTGGGCGTGGCTTGTGGCTAACGCCGAGGAGGTGAGCTCTGGGACGGCTATGGTCTGTATCAGCGAGCTTTGGTCACTAGCAGCTGAGGGACGGACTATGGCCAATCCTGCCTCATGCCCGGTACGGCTCGTGGCCGGTACCACGGTGCTGCTCTTGGGGGAACGCCTACAGGAGATGGGCCGACACGCGTCCGTGTCGGGGCCCTGTGGCGGGGAGACAGCTGGGGAACGGACAATGGCCAATTCTGCCCCGTATCCGGTACGACAACTGTCAGTACCGCAGCGCTGTGTTGAGTTGTAAACTCCACCCCTTACCTGCAGAGCTGTGCTCCGGCTGGAGACAAGGTGCTGGCGACTGCTACCTTTCCGGGCCCTCACCTGAGCACAAGAGGGTCGCGGGGAAGTCAAACAGGTAGGTCGTTCCTGCTCCCAGCCGCGCTGCGCTGGCAGTAATCTCCCGGTGATCTGGGGGGGGGTTGGGGGAGCTGGTGTCATCTGCTCTGCTTGCCGTGTGGTTGGTGGCTCCAACCCCTAACTCCTGTATTTCACCACCCTCTTCTGTGTTGAAGTCACGACCTCGTGACTGGAGGTGGTACAGGTGAGTGTTGATCGTCCTGTGGATGGGGTTTAGGTGGCTGAGGAAGGACGTCCAGTGGTCGGAGGCTACGTTGGCGGTGAGTTGGGGCGCGTAGGCGACCTGTAGGGTGGAAGGGTGTTTTGCCTGCCGGAGGAGGGATAGTAGGTGGCGCGTGCTCCTCACATGTAGATTCCGTCCGACGGTGGGGATCCAGGTGACTCTGGTGACACGCATGGTGGTGGTGGCAGTGGTGTCCTGGAAGCGAATGCTGGCCAGAGGCAGCCTGGTGCGGCTTATGTTGCCTGTGGGTGCGGTGTTCCCCTGGGAATGGAGTGGGGCAGGTTTTTCCACACGAGGTGTGGAGAAAGGAGGGATATTGGGGCGGTATTGGGGGGCGGGGTGGGCGGTTGATCGCTACTGGGCGAATGGGTGAGCGTAGGGGTTGAGGTGTAGCGCATGGGTGGGCGTGAAATGCGCCTGGAACGGGTTGTGGTCGTGGTTAGGTGTGGAGTGGGCGGCGACGAGGAAAGGGAAGGTGGGGTGGGGGCGGGCGGAGTGTGAGGTAGCGGGGTATGGTTGGCTGGCGGGGTCGACGGGGTGGGGGTTGGGCTGGGTGAGGAGCGCGGAGAGGCCGGCGTGGCATTTCCGGCCGGTGTGCGGTGGGTGAGCACGGTGAGCACGTGGGGTGGGTGGTGTGGCTGTGGAAGCCGGGGTGAAAGGGGAGGGAGAGGAATAGTAAACAAAGGGCTCTTCCTGGGGAGCATTTGGCGTGGGACCGGCTCCCGTGGTTGGGGTGGGTGTGGAAGGCCCGGTGGAGTCACGGTAGGGGCGTACGTGGCGATTCCTGATTCCTGTAAGTGCGTGGTGTCCCGTGGTAGTCGATGACGACGTGAAAGGGGTTAGGGACCTGCGTGACTACATACGGCCCCATAAAGCGAGGGGCGACCTTACTAGGGGTGGGCAAGCAGGCCACGAAGACCTCATCACCTGGTTTGTAAGGGTTAGTCGGGGAGGAATCTGTCTGAGCTTCTTGGTGGTCGTGCAGGTGTTGCAGGCGACGCTTCAGGTGATATAAGGGGTCCGTGAGGGAGGATGGGGCAGGGGGTTGTAGGCGTTGTCAGAGTGGGAGCAGGAGGGGCGCCTCTCCGAATACGCGTTTGTGTGGGGCAATGCCATCGTCGCTGGGGCACGTGTTCATCCCTCACTGTATGACTTTGACGTGGGCAGGCCATTCTCGATCCTGGGTGCTCTGGATCCGGGTCCTGATTTGGTTTAAGAGGGTTCGATGGCTCCTCTCACATACCCTGTTTCCTTGGGGCCAGTATGGGGAGGAGTGCGAAATGGAAAACCCAAATAGGACGGACAGTTCTTTCCAGATTTGGCCCGTAAATTCAGGGGCATTATCAGAGTGAATGGCCTGGGGGACGCCAAAGTAGGGGAAGACGTGGCGCATGAGGGCGTCGGCTATGGCGACGGCAGTGTGTTCCTCGGCCGGGCAAGCAATAAGGAACTTTGAGTACACGTCGACGAAGGTGACGATGTAACGGCAGCCGGATTTGGGTGGCAGGGGCCTGACAACGTCGACGGATAAAAGCTGCCAGGGCTTGTGGGCGGTAATTTCGCCGGTAGGACCCGCTGTGCAGGTAATGTCCTTCCCAAGGCAGCATGCTCGACACGCCTGGGTGACACGCTGGGCTAGGATGCTGGGGTTGGGGGCCCAGTAGAGGTCATTGAAGACCTGTGTCAGATTCTTTGTGCCCAGGTGGATACCATTGTCCGAGTGGAGGTGAGTGAGGACGCTCACGGCGGAGTCCGGGTCAAGGACAACGTGACCGGAAGGTGTGAAGAGTTGGTCCCCTTGCAGGTGGAGTTTGTTGAAAAGGTGCTGGGGAATCCAGGGAGGTCGGTCTCGATCTTGCCAGTGTTGGAGTAAATCAGACTGAGGGAGGAGTGATTGTACTGGCAGGCAGGAGAGGGCGTCGGCGTTGGTGTGTAATTTCCCAGGCCGGTACACGATCCTATAATCGAACTCTTCCAGTGATTCGTGCCAGCGGAGGAGCTGGGCATTGTGGGTGGCTGACTTCCGTAGCCACTGGAGGGACTGGTGGTCCGTGATGACAGTGACGCCGGTGCCCTCTAGGTAGGCCCTGAAGTAATCAAGGGCCCAGACGACCCCCAAACATTCGCGTTTGTTAGCCGCGTAATTGCGTTCGGCGGGGTTTAAGGTGCGGCTGGCGCAAGCTATGATGTGCTCCCGCCCTTCCTGGACCTGGGCCAGGACGGCGCCTATGGTCACCAGGGACACGTCAGTATACAGTCTGAATGGAAGGTCATAGTTGGGGAAGGCGACGATGGGGGAGGAAACAAGCTTATCCTTCAGGGCGTGGAATGCGGCGACGCGGTCATTGCTCCAGACGAAGGGCTCACCCTTTTTAGTCAGGTCGTGGAGCGGTTTTGCAAGGTCGGCAAACCCTTTTATGAACCGTCGATAGTATGACGCGAGGCCTAGGAAGGCACGGACTTGGTGCACGTCTTGGGGAAGCGGTTGATTAGCGATGGCTTTTAACTTTTCAGGATCGGGAGAGATGCCTTTTCCCGAGACAATGTGTCCTGGAAAGGGGACCGAGCGGGCGGCTAGAACACATTTAGTAGGCTTGAGTTTGAGCCCAGCCTGGCGTATCCGCTGAAATACCTGCCGGAGGCGGTGCAGGTGATCAGCCCACATTTTACTAAACACAATTACATCATCGAGGTATGCCAGGCAGACTTCCCATGTCAGACCGCTGAGGACGGACTCCATGAGGCGGGAGAAGGTGGCTGGGGCGTTGCAGAGCCCAAAGGGGAGGACGTTGAATTGGTAGAGTCTCCCGTTGCTCGTGGAGAAAGCCGTTTTCTCTTGATCCTGGGGGTGGACGGGGACCTGCCAGTATCCTGACTGGGGGGAGAGGAGTGGCATCTTTTGTAGTGACATCGTTCAACCGGCGGTAGTCGACGCAGAAGCGTTGCGTGCCGTCTTTCTTCCGGACCAAGACGACAGGGGAGGACCAGGGGCTGGTGGAGGGCGTTATGATGCTGGCGTTCAGCATTTCTTGAACTTGCCGGTCCTCCTCAGCCCGTTGGTGCAGGTTCTTCCGGCGAGAGGGTTGTCGAATGGGAGGCCCAGTGGTGTGGATTTCGTGGGCTAAGTACGTCGTATGCCCCAAGTCGGCGGGCCCGGTGGAGAAGAGGTCCTGGTGCTCGAGGAGCAGGTGGTGTAGCATCTCGGCCTGATGCGGCGATAGGTTTTCAGGGAGCGGAGGAAGGGGAGAGAGAGGTGACTCTAGGGGTGTGGTGTCGCACAGCTCTGCCGGTTCTAGGTCGCCAACCAAAAGTCCCTTCGGCAGAGTGAGGGGTGTGGCCACCAGGTTTGCCACTTTGACGGCGTTCAAGTGGGGCGGAAGGAAGGTTGGCGACATTAGGTAGGCCGCGAGGGGCCTGGTGGGGACACTAGGGGAGAAAAGGGTATGGGTCCCTGTGGGTTTGTTGATTTTTAGCCACGCTTCGTGGTGAGATGGAGTGATGAGGGAGGACGCGACTGTCGCGGGAAATGTGGGGCCGGGGGCCGGCTTAGGGGAAGGTGGAGGGGCGCTGTCCTGGCTTGCGCACGTACATATGGTTGCAGGTTCTTGGGGGGGCTGCTGAAACTGCACTTGTCTCCCGTGGCAGTCGATGTGCGTGTGGAGCTTTTGCAGTAGGTCTAGCCCCAAGTAACCGTCATACGCGCGGCAGGACGAATCGAACACGACGAAGGGGTGACGAGTGGAGGCTTGTTGATGCGTCATTGCTTGTAGGGCTTGTGTTTCCCCACGGATTGGTAGGGAGCCTTCCCCCGCGTCTATAAGACGGGTTGAAGTGGGGAGAAGGGGTTCAAATTTTCCCTGGTGGCGGGAGTAAAAGTGAGTATATAGGGAAGACCTGGCGGCTCCTGTGTCCACCAGGAGTCTTGCCTTGACCCCCTGCAATTTCATCTTTTCATAAACGGGGGGTCGATATTTGGCAGAGGTGGTCCCCGCCACCGTGGAGTGGTGCGGGAGCAATCCTAAAAATCCAACGCCAGTGAAGCCTTTGTCTCGCAGCCGGCATCAGGTTCCTCGACGAGAGGGGGTTGGGGGGTCGCTGGGCCCTCCTCTACTGCCAGCATTGGGCGCCGCCTCGGTGGATCGGCTTGCCTTTTGCGCGCTACTTTGAGCTGCTCACGAATGTTGTGAAGTGGGCAGCGGCTGTTATAGGCGGTGAACTCCCACGGGTTGATCGTGATGAGGTTTGTACTGCCGTCCTGAGGCGACCGCCTTCTGGTGGGGTGGGCTCTGGGGAGAGCCGAGGCGGAGGTATCTCGCGGTGGGGCTGGAGAGGGTTGGGGCCGCGTGGGTGGGGGTTTTGTCGGGAACCAGCTCACAACTCCGATTTGGATTTGTTGTGTGTCGGGACGGGCGGCGAGTAGGTGGCGTATGAGTTGGACGTCGCGGTCCAAATTTCCTGTCGGGTCATGGATGGTAAAATGTTCCTTGACCATGCCCGGAAGGACTCTAAGGAGAGTATTAAAAATATGTTCTTCCCGGGTATTCACTTGAGCATCCGGGTATGCGGCGGTGACGAGTCGCCTAGCTTGGACCAGGGTATTGTCCAGGTCCCCGTCATATCTGAGGGCATCTAGTTGCGATACTGCGACAACTTTCCCTAATGACGGGGTGATAGCATCTACAACAATTTTTGTAAATCTAGCCCATGTGAGGTCTGGGACTATCTTTGGTGCTATGCTAGCTACTGCCTTTCCCAAGTAAGGTAGAGTGACCGCAATTTTCTGATTATCTTCTTCAAAACCAATATCGAGCAATGGCTTGACCATTTGCAAGTAAGTGGAGATGTCGCATTGTTCTGGGTCAAATTTTGGTAGGGGTACATGTGTTTTGGCTGCCATTTTCACAAAACTTTTCCAGTCCTTTTTTACCGTCCGGGTCAAGAACCACCGCCAGCCACCAGTGTTGTGCTACGTATTTGCGAGACGGTTTCTCGCCCTCAAATACGCGGGCTAAAGCGGGTCCCTATTGTAGACCGGGAGGTAACTCCTAAGAGCAGGACTGGATACAAAAACAAAGCAGTGGATATCACACATGTATTCTACACATAAGACACAGAACAATAATACATCACAGATATTACAAAGGATTTGCCGGGGGCACGTGAACACTGTACACAATTGCTATCTGTCACTTTACTTTCTCGTTCAAGTATGGTACTATTCACCCGACACTCGTGTGACATACAACACATTTATATCTTCGGACACAGGAATGGTTTTGACACAATCTCTAAAACCCGTATAGCACTGGACAGCACTGTATACATGTATATCTTACTTTACACCTGTACTTCAGGTAACTGGTGGCCGGGAGTCTATCACAGGTAGGGTTGCCCGTAAAGGTATTTAACAGGGGGGGGGACTGTGGTATTTGGTATGCCTGGGTCAGCCACGCGGCTAAGACAAGGGGCTGATGCAAGTTTAACTGAACACAGGGGAGGGGGAACGTAAACACCCGCGCAAGACACAAAGACACAAAAGGGGTGAGTCTAGGTTATCACTGAGGCTGTCTAGGGCAGCAGGACTCTACCTTTCGATATAGGTCCGGCCTCATTCTATCTATCGGCACGTCCAATCTTATTTGGGGTTACTTCACTTGAGGACACATTATAGGGAATCACTCGTAAGATACCTGTAGATGCACGCTAGAACTGAGCTTAAGGGTACACACACATATATATCGATAGTCCACTCACTTGGGTGACACTGATGGGCCCAGGGCGATTCCCTCGTCAGGAGGGAAACAGGGGCGGAGTGGCGTGCTCTTGGGCAGGGTCCCACACGTGGCTGTGGGGCTAAGGGCTCAGCCCGAAGACGGCTAGGAGCCGGGCCTGACGTCGGATCTGTTGGATCTGGGGGCGTCGTCGGGAGACCTCGCCCACCGGTAGGTCGCGCCCTGGTGTGCAGGGCAACTCCTGGGGCGGCAGGGGACCCAGGGGGCTGGAACCCGGGGCGGCTGGGCTGCGGCAACGACTCGAGGGCAGCGGCGATGTCAGGGATGCCTCATGGGAAGCTCGGGCCGGGGGGAGTGGTGGATGGGGTCCGGCGGCGGCTGTGAGGTCTGCGGGGGCTCTGGTCCGGCAGCTGGTCACCTGGGTGGAGTTGTAGGGAACCAAGGTCCTGGGTGAGACTCTGCCACGTCTCGGGTGTGGGGCCTTCTCCGACTGCTGGTGCTCCCGTAGGAGAGTAGCGGACTATGGCCAGCTCTGCTCCGGACCTGACGTGACTCGTGGCCAACGCCTGATGGGTTACGGGGAGGACAGTTTCCTGGTGACTTATGGCCTGCTCTGTACTGGGCCAGGTGTGACTCGTGGCCAATGCCTGCGTGACCGTAGGGATAGCTGCCTGGCAGCTTGTGGCCTGAACTGCACTAGGGCTGGTTTCTTGGCGGCTTGTGGCCTGCTTTGTACTGGGCCAAGCGTGACTCGTGGCCAATGCCTGCGTGACCGTAGGGATAGCTGCCTGGCGGCTTGTGGCCTGCACTGCACTAGGGCTGGTTTCTTGGCGGCTTGTGGCCTGCTCTGTACTGGGCCAAGCGTGACTCGTGGCCAACGCCTGCGCGACCGTAGGGATAGCTGCCTGGCGGCTTGTGGCTTGCACTGCACTAGGTCTGGTTTCCTGGCGGCTTGTGGCCTGCACTGTATTTGGCCTGGTGTGACTCGTGGCCAATGCTGAGAGGGCACAGGGAGAGACAATTTCCTGGCGGCTTGTGGCCTGCACTGTGTTAGACCTGATCTCCTGGCGGCTTGTGGCCTGCACGGTGTTTGGTCTGGCGTGGCTCGTGGCTGGCGTCGAGAGGGCACAGGGGGAGATGGTTTCCTGGCGGCTTGTGGCCTGCACTGTGTCGGGTCTACTTCCCTGGCGGCTCGTGGCCTGCTCTGTGTTAGACCTGGTTGCCTGGCGGCTTGTGGCCTGCACTGTGCCGGGTCTATTTTCCTGGCGGCTTGTGGCCTGCACTGTGTTGGGCCTATTTCCCTGGCGGCTCGTGGCCTGCACTGTGTTAGGCTGGGCGTGGCTCATGGCTAACGCCGAGGAGGTGAGCTCTGGGACGGCTATGGCCTGTATCAGCGAGCTTTGGTCACTGGCAGCTGAGGGACGGACTATGGCCAATCCTGCCTCATGCCCGGTACGGCTCGTGGCCGGTACCGCGGTGCCACTCTTGGGGGAACGCCTACAGGAGACGGGCCAACACGCATCCGTGTCGGGGCCCTGTAGCGGGGAGACGGCTGGGGAACGGACATTGGCCAATTCTGCCCCGTACCCAGTACGACAACTGTCAGTACCGCGGCGCTGTGTGGAGTTGTAAACTCCACCCCTTACCTGCAGAGCTGTGCTCCGGCTGGAGACAATGTGCCGGTGACTGCTACCTTTCCGGGCCCTCACCTGAGCACAAGAGGGTCGCGGGGAAGTCGAACAGGTAGGTCGTTCCTGCTCCCAGCCGCGCTGCGCTGGCGGTAATCTCCCGGTGATCTGGGGGGGGTTGGGGGAGCTGGTGTCGTCTGCTCCGCTTGCCGTGTGGTTGGTGGCTCCAACCCCTAACTCCTGTATTTCAGTATGTATGTACTGTATGTGCTCTTATAACTTCTTCGTCATCTTCTCCCTCACCGACCCACACTCTTACCTGAATATTTCCAGCTGTGTCCTCCTTCCCTTTCTTCTGATATCTTCCTCTGCTTTCTCCTTTCCTTTTCACAGTCTTTACCATTGTGTGCACATTTTCCATATATTCTTCCATCCCCCCATTATTAGCGACCTTTGTAGTCATCCTTATTTTGTTGTAATTTTATTTTTTCCACCTCCATTATCTGCACCCTCCTCTTCACTCAAATGCTTCTCTCCCTCTTCACTCAAATACTTTTCTCTCTCTTGGTTGCCTCCCTTCTCGCCTTCATCCCTGTTCTTACTGGTGCTTTGACGTCAGCTTTAAGACAATATGAAGGCTAATGTAAACATGCTGCCACATATTTAAATGATGTATAAGTTTGCTACTGCATTGATGTTAACCTCATATCATTGCCATGTTATCTCTGTTTTGTGTATACTAGTGTAATACATAGACTGTAATATGGTTTTTGTTTGTCTTTAAAGTGTTACAGTACTAGTTTTTTATTCTGATGCTGGGAGCTGTTTTTGTCCAGTGCCATATAATGACTTATGTAATCCCTCTGGTATGTACTGTATGAATCTACAGTTATGTCTCGGGATTCCCACATAGAGGTGGATAGGCCTTTGACATTTCAGTGATAAGGCAGAGGTTACTTATGCAGAGTTATGTACAGTTTTGAATGTTCACTTGTATCCCTGGTTACCTAAGGCACTTTGTGAAGGAGAGGCCCTTGACATTTCAGAGTTAAGTCAGAGATCAAGGAAGGTGATTATTCAGAACTGAGCAAGTGCAGTATTTTGTAATGTACTGGAATGCTAGTCTGGTATCTGAGAATACCATATGTTGAGAGTTGGATAATGATGATGGTGATGTTTTAGTCACCAGTTTTTTTTCTGCATTACCTTTTTATTGATGCAGCTAGAATCATTTTTTACCAGTACTAGTGGAACTGTTGTTAATGTCCTCTGGATAACTTACATTATGGATAATCATACAAAGCCATTACTGAGCTTCATATTGTATTTTCATTGGTATATAAGGCCTAGAATGAAAGCATGTGGTCAGTATATTATGCACAGTCCCAATATATATTAACTGTCTTAATCATTACAAAAATGTAAGTAAAGAATTAGGGCTATGTGTCTGATGATAAGAGCAAGGATTTGAGACAATCGTGGTAATCTTAAAACTACTTCAGACTGATAAAAGTACTTTCCAGATACATACTTGGTATGAGTTTTAGGTTGCTGTTTTCATTTTTTTTTTTTAACCATAATTTTACAGCACATAAAATTGATTATTGTATTTTAAATTATACTCATATAATACAGTAATTAAGTATCTGATGCATTGATACTAAAGAAGATTGAACTCTTACAGCTGTCTCTTTGATGCTTGACCCTCAGTATCAGAGTTCATTAAGGATGTTTGCAAAAAATACTGGTTTACCCCTAGGCCTTGCTTACCATTTATCACTACTCTTGCTCTTGAATATTGCCTTCACTCCATTTGTCGACCTCATGGACATTTTTCTTTTCTTTCATATCATTCTCTTACATCTTAATACAACTAATACTGAACAGCAGTAAGAGCTCATTGATCCAGGCATTTGATTGTCAGAAAGGATCAACTTGCACTATTTACATGTTTTTGCTTTCACTTCTTTTTTTTTTTTTAATAAATCCAAGGAGTGGTTGGGGCTTATTGCTTATGTAATGCAACTCAGGGATGAGTTGAAGCTGGTCACTCTCATCTTAAATGTCAGGACCAACTTGCCTAGCCCTGGGCTCCTGTGCTCCGTGTGGGCAAAACAGGATTAGATGATGATTTTTTTTTTTTTTAACATGGAAAGGAAAGACAAATGATTAAAAAAATAATAAATCTTACACCAGATTATTGATGACCTCTGTTCATTTTAAAAAATCTGTAACAGTTGAACTTGAATGTCTGTAGGGTGAAGTTTAGGGGGAAACAACTCTAGGGAAGTGAGTTCCAAAGAGATGCAGTTTGGGGAATAAAAGATTTCTGATAGGCAGAAGTTCTGCAATATGGCTGTGTGACAGTCCAGTCATGAGCACTTATAGATGCCCGGTGTAGCACAGGGGAAGACATGGAGAGTTGGCACAATGGATGCAACTTTGTTTGAGCATTTGCCATAAAAATACAGTACTGTATCTGTAAAATAATGCAAGGGAGACAACGTTCATTCTTAACTGTAGGGGAGGTAGTTTATTTGTAATAGCAGGGTTATTAGTCATTCTAACAGCATTGTTCTGAATTTTGTCTAGTTGCTGTAGTGCAACCTCCCTACATCTACTCCACAAGGGTGAGCAATCTTCCAGCTGAGAGTGCACATGACTCATAAACAATAGCCAACTGCTCATCAGTGAAGAAGCTACAAACTCTGTACAATAATCCAAGTCTCTTTGAGACAGGTTTAGCAAGTCATCTGACATGAGAGGTCCAGCTGAGGTCATTGTTAAGTGAAACACCGAGAAGTTCAGTACTTTTGGAGGCAGAAATATTAGTCACATTGAAGATAATATAGGAATCTGGCAATATCTGTCTATTAGTAAATTGTGTATATTTGGCTTTACTATCATTAAATGAGACAAGGTTATTTTTTTCAGTGATCCTAGATGCGTTTTGATTTATGGAGATGGCTATACTGTGTTGTAAGCTAGAGATATTAAACTTTGTGAATGGGTGTTTAAGTGTGAATGAACTATGAAGTGCTGAGTCATATGAATGGATGGGATTATGGGTGACATATAAGAGATCATTCATATGAATTAGGAGTAGGGTTGGAGCCAGAACTGATCATTGTGGCACATTGGCATTAATTGAGTGGAAATTGGAATATAAATTATCTACTTTTATCTCTCTGTCGCCGAGATATGAGGAAATCAGAGGAGCAAAAGACATAGTCCATAGCAAGGGAGTTGGATAGCAGGGAATGGTGCCACACTCTGTTGAAAGCTTTAGAAATATCAAGGGCTACTGCATGAGTTTCTCCATGTTGGTCAATTGATTGATAGATGGTGTGGGTCAAGAAATCAAGTATATCAGTGGTGGATCTTTTGTGGCAAAAACCATATTGTCTATCACGAATAAGTTATTGGATTCAAGATGTTTAACTGTGTGCTTGTTTATTACGATTTCAAATACTTTACCAAGAGATGATGTGATAGCTATTGGTCTGTAATCAGAGGGGTCAGAGGAACTTTCTTCAGAAGTGGGATACTGGCTTCTTTCCCAGAATTAAGGAATGAAGAAGTACATAATGCATAGTCTGAATAATTTCACTAGGACAGAAGCAAGTTCTGGGGAGCACTTTTTTTTAAACAATTGGAGGAATTCTATCTGGGCCAGGAGGTATAGCCAGAATATGGTATACAGCATACACTCATTATTTTGCTGACTTCACAGTTAGTATTTTATTAACTTTCTTAACTACGATACCAAGTTAGTGCCATTTGCAGTGATTATTAAAATCCAGAGCAGAATTTTTTTTCATATATATTTCTGAAACAGCATATTCAGTATATGCAGTATTGCAGTGAAACATTCGGCCAAGAAGGAGGTGGAAGAATTTGCTTAAGCTTATACTGTAGTTTCTGTAAAAGAGTACTGTTGAATCAGGATTAGGTTATGTGCAAGTTTTTTATTGTAGCCTAATACATGTGTTCATGTAGCTGAATAGACAGTTCAGCATTTTGATATAATTATGCCCCATTAACAACCAAGTGTAGTCCTCTAACAACCAGTTTTTAGAGACATAAGATGAGCCAGTATCTGTTCAAGTGTATACCATCAGCAGTTGAGGTCCGGTAGTAGTACTGTACGTAGATAAGATAAAGAAGGTCCTCAAGGATCCATGAGATATTAGCACAGCATAGTGGGTTATCATCTGCATCTGCGTAGCTATCATACCCTCTGTTGATGATTGTGTCCAGAATAGACTGGAGAAGAAAAGTAGAATTAAGGCTGTAATAAAGGACTGTATGAGCACCAGTTACTTGAGTTCCTTGAGAGGAGCATGTGGAGTGACATTGAGGGACAGGTTGACGAATGAAGAAGTGAAGAAACGTTGTGGGGTGGACGTGGATGTGGTTGAGAAGATTAGGAGTGAAGGAACGTTGTGGGGTGGATGTGGATGTGGTTGAGAAGATAAGGAGAAATACACTGAGGTGCTCTGGACATGTGGAGAGAATGGAGAATGAAAGACTGACTAAGAGGGTATATGTAGATGAGGTGGAGGGAGGGAGAGGAAGACTGAGGATGAGGTGGAGGGATGTGAGTTGAGAGGTATATGAGGGAGGGGGGAGTGTGCTGGAGGGAGGGTAGGCAAATGGTGGGTGACAGAGTGACTTGGAGGCGTTTGAAGATTGACCGGCAAATGTTACGTGTGCACATCTGCCTGCTAAATAGTTTGCCAGCCACCTTTTTGTGTTATTGTGCATTTTTGTGTTGAATATTTTGTTTGTGAGGTTATGGCAGGGGATGGCATCAAAAGCTTTGCTAATGTCTAGTGTGACTAGGAGTGTTCTATGTGGTGGCTAAGCTGAATTCATGCCATCAAACAACTCTCTGTGTAAGAGCATCTGTGGAGTGTAGTGGCCTAAAACCATGTTGTGATGGGGCTGGGGGATGTCAGCTGTAACTAGTTGTAATACCCGTCATTCAGTGACTTTCGAGGGGGTGCAGAGGAGTGTGATCGGGCGGTGTGAAGAAAGTAATGTGGGGTCTTAGTTGGATTTGGGGATAGTGATGATGGTTCCATGCTTTCAGATGTTCGGTATTATGTTGTGTGAGTAGCTGTAGTTTGATATGTTGGTGAGTGCTTGTATGCCTTGTGGTCCAAGAAGTTTAAGGTGTATGTTGCTTATGTTGTCTGGTTCACAGTGAGATGAGTGCTTAAGGTTGCTAATGATGTGCTTCGTTTGGTTGTGATGACATGTGAAAAGCGATTGATGAGAGTGTTTACTTGTTGTTTGTTTGAAGGTATGGTGTCTGTTGTTGTGATGGCAGTGTGTGATTGTGTAGTGTTGCTGTTGGAGAGTGTGATGCTGTTTAGTGTTTTGTAGGGTTTGCTGGTGTTTGTTTTGTGATCAAGTGTTTGGAGATAATTATTCCAATTTAGTGTTTGTTCTGATATTTTACTGTTTATTTGAGCACTGAGTTCTTGTATTTATTGTACGGTGTCTCGTGTATGTGTTGTTGGGGAGTGTCGTAGTCTGTCCCGTTGACTGATGAGGCCTTGAATTTCTGGTGTGAAGTTGGGGTTGTGTCTCTTTCTGTTGCCTCTAGGGATGTGTCTTTTGTCTGCATTTTGAATAATTGTGTTGAAAGTGTGCACAGCGGTGCTGATGTTTGTGATGGGTGTACTGTTTAATGTTCCAAAGTGTTGTTCTGTTTCAGTTATGAAGGCCTCCCAGTTGGCTCTCTTATAATTAGTGTATGTATGTCTGTGGCCAGCTGGGGTGATTCTGGTTTTGGTAATGATGATGATCGGAAGGTGGTCCACTCTCCAGGATGTTCTAGAGGCGAGGTTTGGGGAGCAAAAGGTGATGTCCAGGGATGAAGGGAGGGAGAGGGCTTGGTGTGGGATGGGTATGTTGATGGAGATTATTAAGTATGAAAAGATTGTCTGTTTGGGATTATAGTACCAGCCCTCTGTCTGTGTCAGGGTTGTTGACATGTTTATTGGAGTGAGACCTTGGTGTTAAACACGAGAAATACTAGCCATGTGGAAGCAGGCACTACTGAAGTGGTATGGCCATGTTTCGTGAATGGAGGAATGTAGAAATGCCTGAAGGATCTTCCACTGCACTTGAACCTTGACTTTCACCACCACCAAGTGGTCAGAAAGTCCACTCCCCCAACCTCAGTATGCTCTTGCATCCATTACATACCTTTTTATTCTGTCATCCACACACACACACAATCAGTCATTGCCTTCCATTCATTCAGTTCACCACCCACCCTTTTCATCACTCGCCACATATACCTGTCGATCATTTTGTGCCTAAAGAGGGTATTGGCTATCACCAACCCCCTCCTTGCACAAATGTTAAATATACTATTGCCATTTTTATCCACTTATTCAGGCACACCTCATACACCAACTACTCCATCCACCTTCCCATTCCCTACTTTTCATTCAAATCTTCAGTCAAAAACACTCTCTCATTCCTCTCAGACTTTTCCATGCATGCTTCCACTTTTGCCTAGAACTCTTCTTTCACTCTGTTTCCATGATCTTGCGTTGGCACATACACACACAGTCGCACATGTTTGTATTCCCACTTTCAACCTTACCCACACAATCTTTGAACCAACTGATCCATTCTCTCTCATACTGTATTCTCTTTCCATCTCTTGCACACAACAATACATACACCATCTCTTACTCTTTCATTCTCACCTACTCCCGCTTGTATACCCCGTCCATACCCCCACTCTCTCACTCTCTCACCTCTCCATTTAGTCTCAGTTAATTCCCATATGTCCACTTTTGCACCTGCAAGCCCCTAGGTAATCTCACTTTCTTTCACCTTATCATTCGCACCCCTTACATTCCATGTTGCAATCCATACAATGTCTTTTACCCGGTCTTTGGTCGTCGCTTGTTAGTCTGTCCTGATCCGAGGCCTCTTGCTTGTATTTTTTATTAGTTGTTTTCCGGGGAGGGGCACTAACCTTCCGCCAACCCACTTTTTGACACATAGGAACACGTGTTAGTTGGCTGTTACCCCCAGTGTATTAAATGATTTCCTGGTTTACAGGAAGTAATTTGGCTTGTTACTCAATGTAGAGTTATCTGAAGTAGAGTATTGTACCACTACACTGAGTTAGTGGATGTGAGAATTAGAATTAGGATAATTTTGAGATTAAGTGAATTTCTTAATTTTGTCTTAGTTTTACTACTTTAATGTGTAAAAAGAATGTTCCATAAAGTATATACCACTAGCATGTATTGTGGATGAGGAATTTGGAAGGAATTTGAGTGCAAAGTGG
>JAGKTI010003307.1:16189-46551 GCA_018397915.1 Birgus latro
TAGATAGATATAGATATATATTATATAGATAGATAGATAGATATACTGTGTGTGTGTATATATATATATATATATACATATATATATATATAACATAGCATTTTATTACCATCAGTGAAGGAGTACTGTTTGGGATGGGCAACCCCTTGTTGGACATCTGTACCAACACAAGCGAAGATTTCCTTGCCAAGTATGACCTGGATGCCAACAATGCCATCCTGGCAGAGGAAAAACACCAACCCATGTACAAAGAAATGGCTGGTATGGATAATGTGGAGTACATTGCTGGGGGTGCAACACAGAACACCATGCGAGTTGCACAGGTAAGGAGGATTGGCTTGGAAATTAGGGTAAGGGGGATTGGCTTGGAAATTAGGGTAAGGGGGATTGGCTTGGAAATTAGGCTAATCTGCAGGCATACCCCAATATCCGGCGTCCCAATAACTGAACACTAGCTACACTGAACAAAGAAATTGAGAAACATTCCCACAGTCCAAACGGATATTGATTCGCTAGTCCAAACACTTCACTGCTCCCTAGCTTTGAAATGCGTGCATCCGAACATGGATGTGGTGGTGTGCACAGCTCTCCGCGTCCTCCCTCCACCCCTTCACTTCTCCCCTCATCTCATGCCCCCTCCCCCATCCCTTCTCCATCCCCCACCATGCTCAGTGCTGCAAGGTGTGTCTTTCTCCCCATCCCCTGGCCCTCCTCCACCCCCATGTAGCGCACTGCCTGCCTGGCCCGTGCTCGTCCACTCTCGCTGTGTCTGTTGCCCTGAATGCATCTCAGCACTGCACCTCCCACCACCTTACCTTCCTACATCGCCACGTGCTGTTCCATCACCACCACCACCATTCCAAAACGTTCAGCTTCAACTTCTGCCCAGCATGCCGCCAGGAGGCCCCACAGGACTTCCACCTTGGCACTGAAGCTGGATGTTATTTGATGCTACAAGGCAAGAGATGGCCCCACCAAGATCGGTCAAGCCCTTTTTCGTTTGTCATCAATAAATTGCCGTAACATATTTGTATGTGATGTTTGATGTCCCATTTTTTAGCAGTAGTATTGTTTATGAGGATAACATCATTACTTGTGGTGTTTCTGTGTGTTTCTTTTCATTGAGTAATGTATATGAGAGTTTGAGTTTGGGCCTGGAACGCATCTGTGGCTGTTCTTCGGTATCTTATGGGGAAAATTGTTTTGTTATCCGGCAACTTGCCGTCCAAACACTCCCACCGGTACACAACATTGCCGAATATTTGGGTATGCCTGTATATTTTTTATAGAATATTTACTAAATGAAGCAGTATGGAGACTTATAAGGAATACTCGCTCAGCTGAAAGTGAAACAAGCCGATATTTAACCACTTAACCGCGGGGCGTCACTCTCATGACGGTCGGTGGCAAGCAATCACACCTACTGGGGAATAATTTATAAGTTTTTCTAGTGATAATATCAGGCATTGGTATAAATAGTAAGGGCTGTTGGGAAGTGTTAATGTGGAGATTTTGTGAGCCAACTTCGCAAGTCTCCACAAGTCAAACGACAGTCGACGAGTGCTAAAAAAAATCATCCCATGAGAAAGCTGAAGGTATGTGCCTTATGCTTATAAGATTTTAATACTGTAGGACAAAAAATGGATTTTTGACAAATATTTGAAAAAAGTCAGTTGGAGCGTGAATTACCGCCGGTGGGAAGGGCAAGAAACGCCTCGAAGAACCCCGCGGTTTAGTGGTTAAAAGAGGTAGGGTAGATTGAGCATTCTTGTCCTGTACAAGGTCTGCCGATCCATCAACAAAAGTGAATCTTCACAATCTTATTTATTTTTATTTTTTTAATAACAGAACAGAGGAAGGAAAAACAAATTAATTATGAAAAAAAAATAATCCATACACCAGACTACTGGCATCCTCCATTCATAAAATATCTGTAAGAGTTGGACTTGAACAGCTGTAGATTGAAGTTATAGGGTTAAATAAGGTAAAATATGTTGGTGTTGATGGTTTCACCTGTAGTATGGAACCAGTAATTTCAGATCCTAGAGTAATGAGTGAATGGAGGTGTGGATCCATTTTTACTGGACATTGTTCATTGTTCATTTATAATGGCTTCAATATGCTTGCATGTGTTAGCCCTGGTCTGGTCACCCAGTGGTGGTCCTTCATGCTGCTTAGTATCCAGCAGCCCCTCCCACCAGTTCCCCTATGCCTTAGGTCACACTGTATGACCTCATCAGTTGGAACAAATAGGAGGTGGAGGTGGACCTAGGCTCTGCCTGCACAACCCCATCAAGATAATGTGCATCCCATTTGTTATAGTGGGAATATGGTTAAGTAGTTTGGCAATAAAATAATCAAGGTTCTAGTGAGTACAGTAGTTGAAATGTGCTTTTTAAGTTATTTTCATGAAAATATATGTTAGCTCCTCTGTAAAGCCAATGTAAAGTCATTAAAATTGAATATATCAGGCACTGTATTAATGATCACAATACTGTACATAGATGGTGCCGTAATGTGTTGAAGAACATTTCAGATATACAATAAATGATTATACCTGTCAGCAATGTTGCCCTTTGATTAAGAGCAGAAAGGAATACAGGTTGATGAACTCATTATGTAAGGTATGTTTCATCCATCCAGCTTAGGTGAAAGGAGCATAGGTTGGTAAACTCACGAAATATAAAAGGTATCTTTCATCTGTCCAACTGTATTATATTTCAGTGGATACTTCGGAAACCCAATTGTGCTACGTTCATGGGATGTGTAGGGAAAGACGAGTTCAGTGCCACTCTAGAGAGAAAGGCAACAGAGGCTGGAGTCAAAGTCCGCTACCAGAAGCAAGATGACCATCCAACAGGTTAGTTATAGCCTCACACAATTACCGGATAATTTATTAACCACGGAGTCACAGCTTATGACGTAAAGTACTCAGGTTTGATATCCAGTTTGTTGCTCCCCTTGTCCTGTTATGTTATCCTCACATGCTTCTGTTGTCCTCACTATTATTATGCCTCCTGTTTCCTCCCTCTCACATTCTGCTGCTGTGCTCTCCAGTTTCCCTACTGAACTGCCTAACTATCCATTACAAAACTGATTTATAAACCTTCTTCTGATATCTGTTTATCAGTCTTGCTGATCTTGTTCCTCTCATGGAAACTTTATGTGGGATTACTATGAGAGAAAGTTTCTCATCAGTCCTGTTCATACCCATCTCTTTTGCTGTCAGAGCTATTCTGCCATTGCCTTTTTTTTTTTTTTTTTTTTTTTTTTCTGGGGACACTCGCCAACCACTCACTCGATGTAGTGCTACTATGGGTGTCTGCCCTTTCCTCTCTTCCTTCCTTTCTCTCTTTCTTTCCTTCATTCTTTCCTCTTTTTTTGCCTATGGATGATTCTACACTGAGTGACAAGCCAAATGGTTTCCTGTATACTAGGAAACCATTTACTACACTGGGTGGTCACCATATAACCAAATTATGGCATCTGATGGTTTAGGTACTCCAATCGGATTGATCCGGTGCAGGTTTATATCCAAGGGGTGGTTGGGGTTTACTGCTCATGTAACGCCACTTAGGGAAGAGTGAAGCTGGTCACTCTCATCATAAATGTCAGGACTAACTTGCCTAGCCCCAGGCTCCTACACTCCTTGTGGAGCAACATAGGATTGGATGATGTATGATGTATGCAACATTCCTTGTCACACTGTCTTCCTGTATTCTATTCACAACATATCATCAACGAGAGATCTCTGGAAGTGCCCAGCTGAAGTGGCTTGTTTCCTGCAGTCCACTTGGTTCACATCCTGATGACCCTGGATTAACAGCATCTTTACACTGTACCTGTAGCTGCAATAATTATTATTTCTGCAACCAAGAACTGTTACATTCTCTCAGCCTTTTCGCATTCCCACACAGCTTGTATTTACAGTAACAAAGACCCAGTCTTTCATGGCATGTCTTGACTAATTATTTACTCTTATATAATATTTCATGGCATTTATTTGCATGTATTTTCAGTTTTGTCCTTGCACTCTTAGAATCTTGTACATACATCTGAACGTAAATTAGTATTTGTACCCATAACTTACTTTACATCGTCTGAGTTACATATCTTCTTTCTTCCTCGGGCATTCGTCAAATACTGTTTTATTATTTTTTTTCTCTCTTCTGATTTGTGTTCCAGTTTGAACGCTATAAACATGCCTTTCTTGTCTCAGGTACTTGTTAAATATTTTCATCTTCTTGCTTCTCTGTCCACTCTCTTGACAAGTGTGTTCCCAGATTTACCTTCTGTACAGTGCTGCATTGAAGTTTTTCCTTTCCCTGTATATACAGTAGTGCATATAGCTTCATTTTTATACTTACACCCCTCACTTATACAGCTTTCAGTTTTTCATTTAGTTTTGTCTTTGTAAGTTTCATTCATACTTTAATTCCTCTTTCCAGGAAAAGTAACTGGTTTTAAGCTTGAATAAACTTTTCTAAGTTATTGTCTAAATTATCATACTTTTTTCTAGTGCTTGGCTTGCAAAGTATTTTCAACAGCCTCATTAATTTGATCTTGCATGTACTTGTGTAACGTCTGAGAGTACTGTAGTTTGTGTGCTATGGGATTGCTGAAGCTTTTCTGTAGTTAGTTAAAGTATGCCCTTCATTGATTATGCTGATTTAGAACATCGCCAGGCATATGAGAAGCAGCTGTATGAATAACAGATCCCTAGAATGAAGGTGTGGTTTTATTTTCTTTTGTTTCTTTAACCCTTTCACTGTTGTGGACACTCGTTGTAAGAAATATTATGGTATTAATAAAAGTTAACCTTAATTCAGTTAGCAGTAAAAAATTTTTGCGATAAGCCAAAATCCACTGTGATCATAACTAGCTTCTACATTTTTGTAATGTGTAACTAACCAGTGATAAAATTTGCCATAAGTATAATTTATCTATCTCTGTCTGTCTATTGCCAGACGCCTCAATCCCGCACGGGGTGGCCACAAACAAATCGCCTCCATGTCACTCTGTCCCCTGCCATTTCACTACCGCGCTCCCAACTCACACACCCCTCTCTCATATACCTCTCCACTCCATCCCTCCATCTCATCCTCAGCCTCTCCCTCCCTCTCGCCCCCTCCACTCCACTCACATACACTCTCCTCGTCAGTCTTTCTCTCCATCCTCTCCACATGCCCAAACCACCTTAACTTGTTTCTCCTAACCTTCCCATCACGTCCTCAACCACACCGCAACGCTCCTTCACTTCCTCATTTGTTAGTCTGTCTCCATGTGACTCTACATGCTCCTCTCAAATAACTCATTTCCACTGCTCTCACTCTTGACTTCTGTCCCTCCAACAGGGTCCAAGCTTCAAAAATAAATAACAAAATTAATAAATAACAAAATGAATAAATAAATGCCACCATATGCAGAACCTCAGCTCAGTATTCCTACTCTGTGCTGTCCATCCACACCACCACATGCTACACAGAACTTTTCTGCTGTATTCAGATTGTTTGTGATAACTAGTTTGGGTTGTTACTAGCCTAATTTTGCTTTGGAATATCATTACTTTCATATATCTGCACCTTCATTGTCTTAAGTGTAGTCTTATAATGATATTAAAGTTTCTTATCAACCCTTTCATGACCGAAAGATGCAAATTGTGTCCAACTGTGGGTGAGCACTCAGCACACGCACACCCTCACCATGTGGGACCTCACACAGCCAACATCCCCCCTCCAATACTGCTACATGCAAAAATTTTTTTTGCTATTTATTCTCCCACTGACAGTTTTGCTTCTACCTCCATACTTCTTTTTCCCCAGTACCTCTGAACAGTTGTACAGTACTGTACTTCCTGTTGGTGGTTTCAACATGCTCACTGCCTGATACACTGAACATAATTTGGGCGAGTAGCAAGTGATATACAGTTCAACATCCTACCAGCGGTGGACACAACAGTAGATAACATGACTACCAGTGTATTGGGACTCATGAACGTGACTGTACATTACCCCTTCTAATTTTGGCAGTGTTTTCTAGTCATTTTGCCATATTTAGACATCAAAACACACATAGGAATATTCAAAATAATTTTAAACGTCAAGAAACCGTGCAAAAAAAAACATCGAGAACCAAAAAGCTCCCTACTTATACATTGCAGTATGTACAGTACTCCTTCTAATTTTGGCAGTGTTTTCTGGTCATTCTGCCATATTTAGACATCAAAACACACACAGGAATATCCTAAATAATTTTAAACACAAAGAAAACCATGCAAAAAAACATTCAAAATAAAAAAACATTGAAAACAAAAAATACCCTGCCTATACACTACTGTATGTACTTTACAGTACCCCTCCTAATTTTGGCACTGTTTTCTGGTCACTCTGCCATATTTAGACATCAGAACACACGTAGGAATATCAAAAGTAATGCTAAACACCATGAAAATCATGCAAAAAAAACTCATTAAAAAATGAATAAATAACCCTACCTATATGTACATTATCCCTCCAAATTTTGGCAGTGTTTTCCAGTCATTCTGCTATACTGAGACATCAGAACACACACAGGAATATCCATATTAATGCTTAACACTAAGCAAACAATGCAGAAACAGCAAAAATCCACAAAAAGCAACATTGCGGTTGGAAAATCAGTTGTCTTTGTGACACGAGTGATAGCTGCTCCCTGGGTGCCAAAAAATAAAAAAATAAAAAATAATAATAATAATACACAGCCAGATAGCCACCAGAAATTAGTTATATTGGTATAAACAGTAAACTATCATCTTCACTGGTGTTTATACTGTGCTGTAAGATAAGCTAATAAAAACAAAAAAATGAGTAAAACAAGAAAACTGCAGTGAAAATAAATGGTGTTCAAGAGTAAAACTTATCCTCATATAACTTCCCACCAGCTTAGTGCAAAATTTTGCCTGCAGCTTGCAAGAGTTAAGCATATGTTTAGATGTAGAATTTCATGAGCTTTCTTGTGGCTTTTGTGGAATTTTGATACAACCAGTAGTATTCGAATAAATTGCCAAATGCTTTAATAAGTCACAGGTCAGTGCTTTCAGCACGAAGGAGGGGAGGGATTGAGGGGGGGGGTGGGGGGGCAAGAGGACTGGTGAGCAAGGCGGGGAGTATGGGAGGGTATGGAGGAGGGGGACAGAAGTGAGGCTGTGGGCAGGATTTTCACCCTTCTGTCACAAGGCGGACGGGCGCTTTCACCTGACTTGTGGCTTGTGGTCCGTGTTACATGCGCTTTGGCTGTTGAGAAACAGCTCCCAGTGACCAGGTGACTTTGGACGTTTGGTGTAAAGACAGACGGGCACTTTCGCCTGACTTGCGGCATGCAGTCTTTCTTAGACACACGATGGCAGTTGGGAAAGGCTAATCCTGATGGCCGTGTAACTTTGAACTTTCGGTGAGGATGTGTATGGACGTTTTGACTTCACTTGTGGCTTACAGTCAGTATTAATCAGGTGCTGGAGGTTCATAGGGAGTGATCGAACCAGCACGCAACTTTGACCATTCATTACAGGGGCGGACGGACATTTTAGCTCAGGCTGTGGGTTACGGAAATACCGCACATGGCTAGAACCCAGTGGCCATGATACCAAATGTTTGAACATGTCAGCTGGCTGGCTGAAGTTCTCGGGGACTTTTACGTCCAGATAATAGCAGGTCTATCTATCTATCTATCTATTGCCAGACGCCTTAATCCCGCACGGGGTGGCCACAAACAAATCGCCTCCATGTCACTCTGTCCCCTGCCATTTCACTACCACACTCCCAACTCACACCCCCCTCTCTCATATACCTCTCCACTCCATCCCTCCATCTCATCCTCGGCCTCCCCCTCCCTCTCGCCCCCTCCACCTCACTCACACTCTCCTTGTCAGTCTTTCACTCTCCATCCTCTCCACATGCCCAAACCACTGTAATGTGTTTCTCCTAACGCTTCCCACCACGTCCTCAACCACACCACGACGCTCCTTCACTTCCTCATTTGTTAATCTGTCTCTCCATGTGACTTCACATGCTCCACTCAAATAACTCATTTCCACTGCTCTTACTCTTGACTTCTGTCCTTCCAACAGGGTCCAAGCTTCACTTCCATATGTTAGAGTTGGTATCACAATACTGTCATGTAACAACTTTTTCACTTTCATGCTCACCTCCCTGTTTCTTATCACTGCTTTCAACGAACCAGCAACCTTCCTTCCCTGCTGAACCCTTTTGAGCACTTCACCCTCCAGACTTCCATCCTTACTCATCACACTGCCCAAGTACTTAAATTCACTCACATTCTCCATATCCTTCCCATCCAATCTCACTGTACATTCACTGCCTTCACTTCTCTCGAAGACCATCACACTACTCTTCCCTACATTCACCTTTAGATTCAGCTTCTCACACACTCTCCCAAACTCATCTACCAAGCCTTGCAGCTCCCCTTCATCTTGGCTCAACAACACAGTATCATCTGCAAACAACAGTACAGGGAGTTTCCAAACACTGCCCTCTCTCACTAGGGCCGCTCCAACATCCACTGCCCGACCTTGTATCTCTTTTATAACCCCATCCATATACAGATTGAACAGCCATGGAGACATGACACATCCTTGTTTCAATCCAACCTTCAAATGGAAAGATTCACTCAGTTTGCCATCCACATGCACTGCAGCCTTAGCACCCTCATACATACTCTTCACTGCCTTCAACAACTTCCCATCCACTCCATATATTCTTAATTCCTTCCACAAACCTTGTCTATCCACCCTGTCATATGCTTTCTCCAGATCAATGAAGGCTGCATACAACTTCTTGCCCTTCTCTAGAAACTTCACTAAGGATCTAAGAATGAATATCTGGTCTACACAGCCTCTTCCCTTCCTAAAACCTCCTTGTTCTTCTCCAACTAATTCCTCAGTAATTTCCCTAACTCTGTCAATAAGTATCCTACCATATACTTTTCCTATTACACTGAGAAGGCAAATGCCCCTATGATTACCACACACTTCTTTTTCCCCTTTTCCTTTGTACAGAGGAATAATTATACCTGACTTCCAATCCTCCAGGACTCTACCCTCCTCCCAAGCCAATCTGCACACCTTCCACATCCATTCTATTACTATCTATCCCCCATGCTTCAGTATTTCACTACACACTCCATCAATTCCTGGGGCTTTCCCCATTTTAACTTTCTTCATTGCTTCCACCACTTCCATCCTGGTGATTTCTTCCTCTCTTCTCACAACCCTCCTTCTCTCTGCCATTCCCCAGCCACTTATACTTGCATTACTTTCATTCTCTATGTTCAGCAGTTCATTAAAGTGTTCTCTCCATCTGTTTACTTTTTCTCCCATCTCCACTAGTAATCTACCATTTTTATGTTTCACACCCCCACTGACTTCGTTGGCACCCTGTCTAGCTCTCTTTACCTCCTTCCAGAACATTTTCTTACATTCCCTCCACTTTGCACTCAAATTCCTTCCAAATTCCTCATCCACTCTCTTCTTACTCTCTCTTACTAATCTTGTCAACTCTCTCCTCCTCACTACATGTAACTCTCTCGTCCATCTCTCAGCTTCTTCGTCGCCCCTGTTCCTCATCCACTCATTATATGCTTTCTTCTTTTGTGCCACAGCCTCTCTCACCTCTTCGGTCCACCATGCTGTTCCCACCCCCTTTCGTCTTCTCTTCACCCCACACACCACCTCATATGCTGCACAGATTTCTTCTGTGAATACCTTGCATACACCTTCCACGTCCCCCATCTGCTCCAGTCTATATTTACCCAATCACTTCTCCACTTCCCTTTTATATTCAGCCTTTATTCCATCCTCTTGTAACTTTTCTACCCTCCTTGTAAGAAATACTTCCTTCTGTCCTTCCCTTCTTCTCTTCCTCCATCTTGTTTGGACTCTGATTCTGGCCACCACCAAGTGGTGGTCAGAAAGTCCACTCCCCCAACCTCTATATACTCTTGCATCCATTACACATCTTCTCATCCTTTCATCCACACACACAGTCAATCATTGCCTTCCGTTCATTCATTCCACCGTCCTCTTTTCTCACCACTCGCCATGTATACCTATGGATCATTTTGTTCCTGAAGAGGGTATTAACTACCACCAACCCCCTCCCAGCACAAATGTCCACTAAAGCACTGCCATTCTCATCCATCTCTGCAGGCACACCCCACTCACCAACCACTCCATCCACCTTCTCATTCCCTACTTTTCCATTCATATCTCCAATCAGAAACACTCTCTCATTCCTTTCAAACTTTTCCAAGCAGGCTTCCACATTTGTCCAAAACTCTTCTCTCACTCTACTTACACAATCTTGCATTGGTGCATACATGCACACAATTGCCCACATTTGTAGTCCAACTTTCACTCTTACCCACACAAACCTTGACCCAACTGATCCATACTCTCTTACATTCTCCACCTGTTGCTCACAACAATACACACTCCCTCTTTCACCCTCTCATTCTCACCCACTCCCACGCATATACCCCATCCATATTCCCATTCTCTCTCACTCTCACCTCGCCATTTAGTTTCATTTATTCCACATATATCCACTTTCGCACTCTCAGGCACCTGTACAATCTCTCTCTCTTTCACCTCATCATTCATACCCCTTACATTCCAGGTCGCAATCTTTACCCCGTCCTTTGTCCGTTCCTTTTTCGTCAACTTTTGGTCAGTCCTGGTCCGAGGCTTCCTGTTCGTATTTTTAGTTAGTTGTTTTTACGGGGTGGGGCACTAACCCACCACCAACCCTTTTAGTCGCCTCTTACGACAAGCATGGATACTGGGGGAGAATTCTTGGAAAAACCCCCTACCTCCAGGGGGAGCAAGTAAATTTGGATAATGGTTTAATAGAGCCAAGGTCCAGTATCTGGATAATTAACAGGTTTGGATACTGCACATCCGGATGAATGAGGGATCACTGTACAGTGCCAGTAGACTCTGTTTTCGAGCCAGTTGATACTCCTCGATGCTAGATATTGCATAGAACCGCCACTTACGTTCCGTTTTGGCGCCGAATATTCCATAATTTTGCCGGATATTGCTTTAACGGAGCCAAGCCAGCGTGCTGGAATGTAACAACAGATGATTGAAAGTTTACTGTATCATAAGTCACTTCACAATAGGCTCTTGGAAAGCATTAGCATTAAACACGGAATTATGGTACATTAATGTACTTTTTTGCTGTAATGGACACGGCTGAAGTATTCTTTCAATCTAACTTTTTTTTTTTTCTTCCAACTGTGAGGTCATATCATTTATGGGTTATGGTAATTGCTATAGATTATGAGGATTTTCAGTGAAGATCAATGGTATTAGAAACCCGATTAATATCTGCACTCTTGACGGTACAACTGTAACTTAGCTGTGTCCGTCTGTCTAACTCTTCATGCATTTTGATTCAAAGTACTGTATGTCATACTTCATTGTTACAGATCATGATCCATGATAATTATGATTTGCAGCGTAAAACTTACTTGCGTGTCGAGGGAAGAGTTTAAAGACAGAATTACTATATTACAGTGGACAACTCAGAGCTCCCTCTTAGTCATGGGGACATCCCAGAAAAAGTAATTTGCCAGGTAGTATTAGTTTTTTATTTTATTTATTTATTTTTTTATTTTTTATTTATTTTTTTTATTTTTTTTTAGCTCTGAGGAAATTGGAAATACTTCTTATAATTTTTTCTTTTTTTGGAGTTCAGAATGTACAGTACATAGTCATGGTTTCTGCCTTTTTTATGCAACATAGCAAACAGTTACAAATTGTGGTGTACTGTACTGTACTTTTTATGATGACAAAAGGAATTCTAGGGAGGAGAGGGCCATCAGCCAAGAAAAAATATATATACTGTATATTAGGAGAGGGCCATCAGCCAAGAAAAAATATATATACTGTATATCCCTCATTAGTGGTAGGTGGTGGCGACCATCATCCACTCACTTGATGTAGTGCTGCCTACTTCTTCCTTAGCCTTTATCATTCTTTTTCTGTGCTTCCCTCCTTTCTTCCTATTTCTCCTATATTTCCTGTCACTTCTTACTGCTTTTCTTTCCTTTACAGGTGGCATTACATTGAGTGACAAGCCAAATGGTTTCCTGTAAGCCAAGAAACCATTTACAACGCTGGGTGGTAACCATATAACCAAACCATACGTGCTCCCTACGTGTCAACAAGTGGGTTGGTGGAGGGTTAGTGCCCTTCCCCGTAAAATAAATAACTCAAAGTCAAATGGCCACCCCTTACGGGATTATGGTGTCTGGCAATAGATAGATAGATAGATATCTCTCATGATTCTTGGAAGAGAGACACTCATAAATTTCTGCCTTTTTATGTATACTGTGTTGTAGAGGTAAATACTTTTCACCAAAATCTTTAAAAGTATGTGTCTTTATGAAAGACTGGAATTACAGTATCACCCTGCAGTCACAATATAAGCTCTGCTTTTAACACCATTGTTTTTGTACCGCATTTGGCTGTGTGTTTGTTATTCAGATCTTTGGTATTGTGTATTAACATATCATAATTGTAATGCTGTTTACCTCCATCAACTAAGTTGGACAGAGGTTATGTTTTCATTCATGTTTGTTTGTCTATTTGTGTATATCTCAAAAAGATATCAGATTTTTGTGAAATCTGGTGGATAGGTGGGAAGTGGATTAAGGAAGAATTTATTAGATTTTTAGGTGGATCCAGATCATGATGCAAGAGTAAATCATAAATTTTATTGGCAGAGGTATGCATTCTCTGAAATTGTGTAACAGAGCAAAATAATGTTGTAGAATTTATTGACCACAGTATGTAAAACTGCAAAAGTATTCATCTTGTAGGGAAGAGAAATTACAGCAGGAAACCATAAACTTAGTGGTGTTGATGAAGGTATGATATTGTGCTCTCTGAGTGCTTTTTAGTTTTTTTTTTTTTTTTTTATGCATGGAAGAAGGAACCAAAGGCCACGGGCATGCATACTGTTCCTTCCAAGAAAAAGCAAAAACAGTACAAAAGAGAGCCAAATTCAAGATCCGTTCAATTCGAGATGCCTGGACACACTGCGTTTGAAAGACTGGAGATCATAGGAAGTAGAAAATACAGACAGAGGAAGACAGAAAAAAAGCAAATACAGAAATGAGAGAAACTATCTTGCATTAATCAGGGCACCAGTACCCTTTGAAATAGACTATACATTAGTTCATTTGTCATTCAGACTTTCAGTATGCTCATAGACAAAAACCATCCACACTAACATGCTTTACTTATTTACCTGCCTAAGCCACAGTCATGACACATGTGGGGCATCAAATACAGTGCTGTACAGTATTGAAAAAATATATCGCCGTCATCAGCCGTTGAGGTCCACTGCAGGACCGGCCTATCCCTACCGAAGCAGGGACGATACAAGCCATGTATCTTTACCCAGTGGCTTAGGCTGTCTGGTAGAGACTGTATGTAGGGTGAGAAGTGCTTGTGAGTGTTGTTGTGTTGTAGTGGCTTTGGATGTGTATGTAGTCTGTGAACCAAGTGTAATCGGCCTGCCTTAAGCCAAGTGGGTGCAGGCATACTAGTAGGCGACACTGGTTCAACCACAGCACCCCTTGTGTCCACCAAAGTGGTCAGTGGCTTGGTGAATGCTTCCCAAAGTTTTTACAACTTTGGCGGGAGGCAAACCCGCGCCCACCAGCATGCGAGACACACACTCTGCCACTGTACCACAGAGGCTCCATATATATATATATATATGTATATATTGCAATTAATGCCATCATGATCATCATCGTAACTTTTTATCTTGCAGTTAAGTGGGGTTGGTAGGATACAGAAATAGGACAAGAAAAATTAAGGTATCAAAGTAGAACTCTTAACTGAGAGTCCAGAATAAAGGACCTTGCATCCATTCATTCATAATTCATGCCTTCTAAATTCCCACCTCAACCCCTCAGTGCAGGATATTAAATTGTTTATTTTTTTATGATTTTGAAAATTACTCTGAAAATATGAAGTTATTCTGTGAAGAGGTGCAGAGATGTAGAAGTGACAGTGGAAAGAAACGTGAAAGTGTGAATGATGTGAGTGGTAGATTAACCCATGGGGATGAAGTAAGGACCAGACAGAAAGAGTATTTTGAAAGTCTGATGAATGGGAATGGAGAAAGCAGAGCGCCTGTAAACATGATTGGTTTCGGGGGGGTTTAGAGAAAACATGACACTCTCAGAAGTGAAGAACACTGCGAAACAGCTGAAAAATTAGAAAGCAGCTGGTGTTGATGAGGTGTATGCAGAGATGTTTAACCCTGCTCAGGCAATCCTCTATTTTTATTACGTGTCAGGTAATCTGGGGTGTGACAGACCTCAACTTAAAAAAATACAGGAAAAATACTTGCATTACATGTACTGAAATATGCACTGAAAATGGCTTACATAGCATGTGTTTTTACTTTTAATGCAAAATGTATGAGACCATAATTTAAAAATATATATATTTTATGAATTTTTGAAAAAAAAACATGAAAATTTATGGTATACTGATTTTAGCAGTAGCCTGACTAAAACTGGTAATCATGAACATGTTTTGCATTATCACCTGCAGTAGACCAATGCCCCAACTATCTGTAGGAAAAAGTAGAACTACAGTACAGCAAATGAATAACAACTGTAGGCATGGACGATGAAAATGACAAAATAATTTTTGGAGTTTTTTTCAGCATTCTTGAAAGGACATATATCAATTACTTCTTACATAATGTCTCTATACATTCAGGCCTCTCAATACAGCAGCTTGATCAAGTAGTGCGGCAGCAGATTTAGAAGCACCGGGGGGGGGGGGAGCAGTCACATGTTTTCCTCTCTTTTTTTAATATACAGTACACCCCCCAAGTACGCGCCTATATGGGCAGCAGAGGTGCTCGCTTACTAGGAATGTGCATACTAGGAATACATAAAATAATGGGAAAATTAACATATGGGCGGCACCCCCCCTCTATCAGTGACCTTTTTGACCCGTTCGAGGGAAAATATCTAAGACGTATACAGTACAGTACAGTATGATCTCACCAATAACATCTAATTGGTGCCAGAAAATGGCATCAATTAGACGTGGAAGTGTAGGGGGAGGTTGCTGGTGATTCAGGTAGGGCGGTGGAGGGGATGGCAGCAGGCGAGTCAGGGGAGGTGGTGAGGGGAGGATCCTCCATCTCCTTCTCACCACTGCTCATATTTTTGGCTATTTCCTTCACCTCTTCTTGTTTGTCTGTTTCATTCCTCATCTGTGAGTGTGGGTGGCATTGTTTGAAACTATATGTAGATAAGAATAAGTGTTTATTGTTGAGAAAGGAGATAACTCTCAGTGTAATGTGCTGATGATTGTGAGAGACTTGAATTGATGAATGACTATGTATATCAGTGCAGTACTAAAATGAGGGGAAGTGGGAAAATAAATGTGTATAAAGTAAGTGGAAAGTAGATTAGCTCAAAGTAGGAATGTGACTGGTGCTGTGAAGGCCTTGACACTGAACAGAGACTGAGTATGGAGGCTGCAAGGGGATTGCAGGAAGGTGTGTAGTGTCCATGGTAACATATGGGTGTGGGATGAGTCTGAAAAGTCATATGTAAAAATGGTGGAAATGGGGCTGTTGAGGAGTGTTTGTGAAGTGTGTTGAGTGGATGGGATAAGAAAATGTTTCATTAATGAAAGATTGAGGAAATCTTTTAGTAAAAGGGTAGAAAAGCATTTGTCTGGACTATTGGGTCAGTAGGAGAGAATGGATATACAATTATGTGGCAAAAAAGGTATATCTTATGAATGTGAAAGTGAGAGGAGGCATGCTAGGTCAAGAAAAAAGTGAATGGATATACTGTAGTTTGTTAGTGTGTGAGAAAATGAGGTATGGAAGTTGGTGAAGGTTAGTTAATGACATGCGACTACAATGGACAGATGAAAAATGTAGGGTGAAGCACATGACACTGGTTTCACACCCTTTTGTTCATGATGGTGTGTGGAATGACTAGTTAGTAGAATTGTGGAAAATTCATCTACACAGAAAAATAAAGATTAACATATACAGATGGTTATGTTGTGATATTAAACCATGATTCTGAACATTTTAAAGGTTGTTGGAGATAACTGTTTAGCCAGTTTAAGTGGCTGTGCTGTTGATAATTCTCTCACTTGT
The DNA here is from genome assembly GCA_018397915.1 of Birgus latro. Lineage (NCBI taxonomy): Eukaryota > Metazoa > Arthropoda > Malacostraca > Decapoda > Coenobitidae > Birgus > Birgus latro. The sequence continues at coordinate 32,404 of JAGKTI010003307.1, forward strand.
ATATACTTGTACAGTATTCTTTCTTTATTTTGTTTTACTACCCTACCTCATTATTTAGGTGGGAATGAAAGATTAGGATGATGATGATATGGTGATGTATTTGTACATGATCACCTATGATCATACAGTATCGGTAACATACAGTATTTACTCTGCTTTCATGAAATAAACAGCACATAGAAATATGAAGAAATAATCTTTTCTAGCATAAAAACAGGCTACACATTCTTGAAGACAGAAGAAGGTGCTTATAATTAAGGATATGCTTACATTGCTACTTTGTCATATTATTCTTAACCCAAGGCGTCCCGTCGACGTAAGGGTACATCGCAACGTTTTGTCACAGCTAGACCCATCGATGTACGGGTACGTCGCGCAGTTGCAAGGTTCATAATCTGCACAATTTTCAAGTTTCATGGGTGATTTTTTGGTAGGCATATGTGGGAGATCTTCCTCTATCTGCTGACAAGTGATGATACTGCCAGGCCCCACCTGACCCCCCCTCCCCCCCTCCCCCCACACTCGGCAATTCACCTGTTAGCAGTAACCTGGCCAATAAAGACATGTTGCCCCAAGGTCTCTCCAGTCATGAAATTCACGGTGAAAGTGATTCCTGAGGTGAAGGACAAAGAAATAAAGAGGCTAGAGCAAGAAACAAACAGAATGATGAGGTGGTAATGTCGTAAAGGAAGGTGCCATATGTGGATGTGTTTGGTGAATGAACAATGCTTCTATTGCCTCTATAATTGTGTGAAAACAATATAGTCTTGTACTACACATAAATTCGTACCAAATAAATAAATAAATACATAATTCAAAGTGGCTTGATTTACTTTACCCTCCCATAGTTCGTTTTCTTTGAGGCCATATACCCTGAGTGAGAACAAAAGGTAAGGTTGTCTCATCACCTGTAGCACCATTTATAACCTCAGGAGGGCAATTTTTCTATGAATTTTCGATGTTTCTCACCAAAAGCGAAGGTTTGAGCCCCCCCAAAAAAATCCAAAATTGCTCGTGACTGGGGGGCATCGGAGGTAGGAAGTCGGTCGGGGCACGATGGGTTAAAGCATATCCTCCCCTTTTTCCCCTCGACATAATTGGAGTCACATGGAACAAGTAGGAAAAAAATACATTTTCAAATAAACTTATGTGTTTGTACCATCTTCATAATAATGTATATAATATTTCAGTTACAGCGCACCCCCACACAATGCGAATTCATACGATGCAAATCACCTACAATGTGAGGTCAGTCCAGAAATGCTTATTTTTATAGAATGCGAAATCTGCGAATTGAACTTCCCAACATGCGAATCGGCTGTATGATTCCAAGGTAAAAAATGGACTTCCCGCCCTTTCTACGAGTGTTGGGCTGTACAGTGCGAGTACATGAAGGCAGGTGGCTGGCAATGAGCCAGATTCAAAATGGCGGGCGACTGGTCATCCGTGCCTGGGTAAACAAACAATTCTCCTCCATATTGCCGCGAGAACGAATGTTGTACCTCGCATCTTGTGGTCCGTTTTAGCGTCCTAGCAGTACTCACCTGTTCATTTTGATCTCAGCTGTCGACTTTGAAGGCTTTATGGCACCTCCATGAGACCTCAGTTGTGACAGTGAGAGTAACAATGGGGAGCTCTGCCCCGTGGGGCAAGAGTAGGCTAAATGCCCCGAGCATTGAATACCCACCCATCCCCTCCTTACTTAACAAGCCCAGAAGTCACGTAAATAAAGGTACATGGTGTTCTATTTGTTGTTTTATTTGTTGGTCCAGCTTGAAGTACTGTTAGACAAAGTATTAGCAGGGTAGAGTAAGCTGGAAGGGGACCCGAAGACCAAGCCCTGGGTCGGCTGTCCACCATATACCATTTTTCCCATAAGTTCTTTGGTTCACACAATGCGAACTCATAGAATGCGAGGGTTTCTGCCGCCCATAAACTCGCATAGTGTGAGGGGGCACTGTAATAGATTATCCATTGAAAATATGGTACCAGATTGGTTTTCTGTTACTCAGATTTTGCTCTATACCAATTTTACTCCTGTTTCATCAGCCCTCAGGACTTGTTCCTGACCATCCTCCTTTGCCGAACTTTTTCAGTGTCTCAGTTACACAGAGAGTAGACCAGCATGCTCTCCTATACAAGTTTCTCTAACTGTCAACACCAAACTACATACACGCTACACACTACACTTCCTTTTCAAAATTCTCAAAATGGCACATAAAAACCATGCCTCAGAGTCTCCAGGGGGGGGGACCATAAATGCCCCCACCATCCGCCCCTCTTCCGGTGACGACTCAAAGAGCTGCCTGGAACCACCGTCTGACTCACTCCTTCTTCATTTCTGTAACATTCGCGGCCTTTCCTCTAACTTTCACGCTGTTGAGCACCACCTCTTCTCCTCTAAACCTCACCTTCTCTTTCTCACTGAGACTCAGCTGTCTGAGGCAACTGACAGCAAACCCTTTTCTGTATCCTCCTACTTTCTCTATTCTCGTTTCAAAGCCAAAGGTGGCTGTTGCGTATACGTTCGCAATGATCTATCTTGCTCTCGTGTTCCTGAACTTGATTCTTCTGAATTCTCTGCTCTCTGGCTTCGGCTTTCCTGTCATTCTCTGACTAAATATATCTGTGCTGTTTACTTATCTCCCAGTTCTACTGACTATCAAAAATTCTTTGGCTATCTTACTTCTACGATGGAACACATTCTATCCATTTCTCCTTTCTCTGAAATCTCCATTCTAGGAGATTTCAATGTTCACCACCACCTTTGGCTCTCCTCTCCTTTAACTGATCCACCTGGTGAACAAGCCTACATCTTTTCTATCCTTAATGACCTAGAGCAGCTCATACAGCACCCTACCCGTATCCTTGACCGCCTTGGAGAGAGTTCCAACATATTTGACCTTTTCCTAACAACTAATCCTTTTGCTTACACTGTTCATCTTTTCTCTCCGTTGGGCTCCTCCGATCACAGTCTTATTACCTTAACATGTCCAATCGCTCCAGTACGGCCTGTGGACCCTCCAAAGAAACGCCGCCTGTGGCACTTTGGAGCTGCAGATTGGGAGGCCCTCAGGCAGTACTTCTTTGATTTNCCACATGCAGCTCTTCTCAATAGGGTGGAGTCAAAGGCTTTTCGTCTCATTAACTCTCCTCCTCTTACTGATTCCCTTCAACCATTGTCTCTTCGCCGCACTGTTGCATCTTTATCTCTCTTCTATCGCTACTTCAATGGTCACTGTTCCTCTGAACTGTCTGCTTGCATCCCTCCACCTCTACGACGGGCACGTAGTACCCGTCTAGCAACAAACTCTCATCCCTTTTCTGTCCAACTCTCTAATGCAAGAGTTAACCGTTACTCCCAGTCTTTTATTTATGCAACTGGTCAACTCTGGAACTGTCTTCCTCTGTCTGTATTTCCTACTTCCTATGATCTCCAGTCTTTCAAACGCAGTGTGTCCAGGCATCTCGAATTGTACGGATCTTGAATTTGGCTCTCTTTTGTACTGTTTTTGCTTTTTCTTGGAAGGAACAGTATGCAGGCCCGTGGCCTTTGGTTCCTTCTTCCATGCATAAAAAAAAAAAAAAAAAATCTGTGATTAATTAGCATTTTTAGGTGCAGTGGGATATTATTGTAATACTGTATTTGCTTGCCAAATTGAAGTACAGTACACACTGCTTCTTAACACTTGGGTAACAAGCAATTTTATACAAATTACTTGTTACCCAAATTGAGTTGTGGAGATTTTGCCTGTAATACTGCACTTGATATTCATGTGTTTATATGTGTGTGATTATTTATGATTGACTTAACCATGACTGAAATGCACTGATTCATTCATACATGTATAACATCATTTACAATACGGGGTGATGCATGAGTGGCTGTATCGGTGGTGCATAAGTGGCTCTATGAAGACACTGCATTTGTTAACTACTACAGATTACACCAGTGATACTAACGAAGAGATTAGAACCACTGATGTGGTAAAAGTGTGCACAGTCCAGCTTTAAACACAACCACATTGATGTATACACCAGTACAATACTTGAAAATCTATCCACATATCTATTGCTTGAAAATACTGTTTACTATTTTACATGAAGTGTCTTATACACCACCCTGTACCTGCTTATTGAGTGACAAAACTCTTTCTCCAACTTGATTATTTTTCACAGGAACTTGTGCTGTTGTAGTGATCTACATATCTATTGCTTGAAAATACTGCTTACTATTTTACATGAAGTGTCTTATACACCACCTTGTACCTGCTTATTGAGTGACAAAACTCTTTCTCCAACTTGATTATTTCTCACAGGAACTTGTGCTGTTGTAGTGACAAAGAGTGGAAAGTGCAGATCCCTTGTAGCTAACCTAGCAGCTGCCAATCACTTTACCAAGTCCCATTTGGAAATTCCTGAGAACAGAGCCTTAATGGAAAAGGCCAAATATTATTATATTTCAGTAAGTTGTTACCTTATTGGTCGTATATTAATTGATATGATATTGTAGAATACTGTACGTGTTATTTTTATAACACTCTATAGATTTTTGGTGTGCAGGGTGTTCTCACAGTTATTGCTTGCTAGAGCATGTAGTCAGTAGATAGAGGTCAGAATAAATTATTGCTTTGTTGCTAGTGATCAGTTTGACATTGCATTCCCATAGTACTGAAGCAAATACAAGCTAATCTGGTGGTATTTATTTTATTTATTTGCATTGTTTTGTTGATTTTTTAGGATATGATTACTGAGTATGATGATGGTAAGAGATGAAAATCCATCCATCCATCATACCAATCTCAATTTTTAAGAAATTTATGTATTTCATTAGTGATCTTAGAATTTCAAATAATTTTTTCATTCTTTTTCTCTCCCTCTTTGAGTCCGTTGCAGCCAAAATGTATCTTGGGCATCAGTATCATTCCATTCTCCATTTAAAAAAAAAAAAAAAGAAGTCAGTGTTAACTCTTATTCAGTTTTGCTGACTAGTGATTATCTTAGCAATATGCATGGTCATTCTCATCCAGAACAATGGTACAGCTTGCATTATACAGTATGATGTTTAATTGAAAAATGAGTTTTGAAGGTGTGAAGGGTGTATGCCTCTGGAGTGTAGTTGAGAATTTTGAAGGATTGATTGGTAAATGGCCCTTTTCACCAGGTACTCTGTTGATAGTTCTTGTACTTTAATACTTTCCATTCCCAGTCTCTGAATCTTACCGACTGCATTTATATTTGGAAACTGTGGTTAGGGTGATGATAAAATGACAGTTGCAGAGTTTTGTCTGATTCATATTTAGTGCATTCACAATACTCTTAAAATGCACAAATATAATTTTTCATTTGTCTGATAGCATCTATACATGTTTCAGTAGCTCATTAAAGGTATGGTTTGGGAAACGACTGAAGGATATGTGTCAGGAAAGGAGGTTGTGCATTTGTAACTCGTATTTCAAATTCAAAGATGTACATAAATATACATGGCATAGAGGGAATGGGAATCATGTTGAAAAGAGCCTGATTGATTACGTGCTCATAGAGAGGTCGATGCTGGGAATGGTTGCTGATACAAGGGCTGTGAGAGGATGATGTGGAAGTCTGTCAGATCATATGATTGTAGTATGCAAGATCAGTCTGAGAAGAGTACGGTGGACCAGGAGAGAGAGGAGCAGTCAGGGAGAAAGACTGATAGTTGAGAAGCTGAGGATCAAAGAAATGGTAGACGAATACAGTCTAAAGTAGGGCAGGAGTTAGAATCAGTGAATTGGAATGAAATGAATCTGGACAGCCTGTGGAATGCATATAGGGATTCCTTAGTTAGAAATGCTAAAGCAGAGTGTGGTGTGGCAAGAGTAACAACAAAGAAGAAAGGTACGGCATGGTGGGATGAGGAGGTTAAGAGAGCTGTGGAGGAAAGGGGGAAGAAGTGGCTAGAGTGGTTACAGGACAGGGGTTCAGTTGAAATAAGAACTGAATATATTGAGAGCAAAAAGCATGTAAAGAGACTAGTGAAGAGGAAAAAGGAGGTAAATGATGATCTAGGAAGAAAAATGAATGCAAACTACTCTGAAAATAGGAAGTTGTCGTGGAAAGAGGTGCGAAAATGTAGAAGTGTAAGTGGAAAGAAATGTGAAGGGTGCAGGTGGTAGACTATTAACCCATGGGGATGAAGTAAGGACCAGATAGAAAGAATATTTTGAAAGCCTGATGAATGGGAATAGAGAGGGCAGAGCCACTGTAAACTTGATTTGTTTTGGGAGGGTGCAGAGAAGGAATGCAGTGCCAGGAGACTTGACACTTGCACAGGTGAAGAGAGCTGTGAAGCAGCTGAAAAATGGGAAAGCAGCTAGGGTTGATGAGATTAAGTGTAGTCAAGAGTGGAATGAAGTGCTTGTTGGAGATATGTAAGAAGGCATGGATGAGTGAAACTGTACCAGCAGAGTGGAAAAAGGCTGTGATTGTACCCCTGTACAATAATAAAAGTGAGTGAAATGACTGTAGGAATCATCGTGGCATAAGTTTATTTAGTGTGGTAGGTAACCATATAACCAAATTTTGGCGCCTGGTGGTTTAGTGAGTAATTACGGCGCTCCAATTGGATTGAGCTAGTGAAGGTTTATATCCAAGGGCTGGTTGGGGTTTATTGCTCAAAGTAATGCCACTCAGGGATGAGTGAGGCTTGTCACTTTCATCTTAAATGTCAGGACCAACTTGCCTAGCCCCAGGCTCCTATGCTCCTATGTGGGGCGACATAGGATTGGATGATGGATGGATGGATGGGAAGGTGTATGGAAAAATTATTATAGAGAGTGTAAGAGAGATATCCGAAGTCCTAGTGAGTGATGAACAGGGTGGCTTTAGGAGTGGCAGAGGAAGTGTGGATAAATATTTGAAGTGAGACAGATAGGGGACAAGGCTTCTGAGAAGATTATAAGATGTTTATGGCATTCATGGACCTGCAAAAAGCATATGACAAAGTAGACAGAGAAGGATTGTGGAAGGTTTTGCGCATGTATGGTGCAGATGGTAAGCTGCTAGGTGCCATCAAGAGTTTTTATGATGGTAGTGAAACATGTGTAAGGGTGAATGGGCATCTAAGTGAATGGCTCATGACCGGTGTGGGCGTGCATCAAGGTTGTGTGATGTCCCCATGGTTGTTCAATATACTGTATATATATGTATATGGATGGGGTGATGAGAGAAGTAAAAACATAATTAATGGAGAGAGGGATGGTGTTGTTAATGAATGGTGATGGATGGAATAGCTCAAATTTATTGTATTCTGATGATGCGGTACTACTTGCAAATACTGGACAAGAACTTGGTAGACTAGTACAGAGTTCTGCTGATGTCTGTGAGCATCATGCCTTGAAAGGAAATGTAGAAAAGAGTAAAGTGATGGTTATTGAGAGGGAAGGTGACTCCCCGTGCGATGTTACAGTGAATGGAGAGAGACTGGAATTGGTGAGAGAGTTCAAATACTTTGGTACAGTGGTAAAAAAAAGAGGAAAATGTGCAAAAGAAGTGGAAAGTAGAGTGACATAAGGAAGGAAAGTACAGTCAAGTCGCCTAAGGCGCGGCTATTTGGTTGTGGGCCGCGCCCGTGCCATAGAAATATCTATCGTATGGGAAAAATGGTATTTGGTTCTGGACGTCCGCCCAAAGTCCCCCTTTTCACCCCACTTTTCCCCATTTTTTCCCCACTTTACACATGCACACAATCAAGCAATCAGTCAATGCATGTATTACACGTAACAGTAGGTACAAAAAACGAGAGGGTGATCAGCCTTGTCTCTACTTGGGCAATACCACGTGCTGCAGATAGAACTAAAAAAAGCTCAGCCAAGTAGACACAGATCAGCTGACCGACCAAAACATTAAAGATGACGGAGGCTGCCTGGTCAAGCACTGACTGAAGAAGTTTATTTGATAAAGTTTGTATGCTCAAGTGTCAACAAAACCCACATTTAACACTTAATGATCATTCTTATATACATAATGATGATGATGGGAGGCATTATATTTCGTCTTAGCTCAGAGATAGGTGCTTCGTCACTAACCCGTTCATAGCGGTTTTACGAACAAACCTATAAACTACTGTAGTCACAATACCCAAAGAATTTTTAATGTTTCATTACTTAACACAATGAATTTGGTGAATTGTAACCTCTTCATAAGGGAGAAAAAAGCCCACAGTTGGAGCTGAAGTGATCGCCATCTTCTTTGTTTACAAACAGGGGAGCACGCCGACTGCCAGGGAAATTTGCCCATGTGTTTCAAACCTTGCCACGCCTGTGCCATAGGTATAGTTTATGCGTGTGGTTCATTTTTTGGTCTGGCACCTTGCCGTGTCATAGAAAACCGTGCCATAGGCGACTTGGCTGTAGCTGGCGCAATGAAGGCCTTGATAAGAAACAGAGGCTCGAATGCTGCAGCTGCATGAGGCTTGCATGAAGGAGTGTTAGTGCCAAGTTTAACATATGAATGTGAGACTATGGTGTGGCCTGAAAATGAAAAGTCAAGAGTGAGAGCAGGAGAGATGGGACTGCTGAGGAATGTATGTGGAGCAAAGAGAGTGGATAGGATATGAAATAGTATGATTCGTGAAAGATGTGGAGTAAGGAAGTCTGTGGACACCAGAATCGAAGAGAGTGTACTGAGATGGTATGATCATGTGGAGAGAATGGATAACAATAGAGTGGTGAAAAGGGTATATCTGAGCGAATTTGAAGGAGGGAGGAGGCGAGGTAGGCCAAGGAGAAGGTGGAGGGATATGGTGAATGAGTGCATGAGGAAGAGAGGTTTGGAAGTTGGTGAGGCTAGGGGACTGACAAGAGATCAAGGTGGCCAGATGAATATTGTGAAGAGAAGCACATGATCAGGGATTTGGCATCCCTTTTTAACGTGACAGCGTCCGGATTGACTCTGTTGGATACGTGTATGTGAAGCTACAGAACATGGTAAATGTTTTTGGCATATCAGATGAAGCCAGGCTTCTGGGGGCTTGAATGGTGAGTGAATGGAAGCGTGGCCCATTGGATTGGGTAAATTGGGCTGTCTGGACATAGCTACTCCTCATCCTGCCCTAAGTCAGGAAAGGAGGTCCAGATGATGATGATGATGAAATGACCATTGCAGAATTTTATCTGGTTCAGATTTAGTGCCTTCACAAAACTTTAAAAATACACAAGTACAATGTTTCATTTTTGTGATAACATCTGTACTTGGTTTAGTTGCTCATTGAAGGGTTAAACTAAAGACATTCTTTTCAGGCTGAATAAAACTTTCTAACGTTTGCCTGAATAAAGTAAAAAAGATGTACTCAGACAAGAGGAGAGGCTGTGCCTGTGTACCTCCTCCCATTTGGTTCACCACTGCTTTGGCTGTAAGCTTGACCAGATTATTTATACTTATATCAGCTAACTGATACCAGTAATGCTAAAAATGTCTCAGAGCTTGACCAGAGTATTTATACTTATATCAGCTAACTGATACTGGTAATGCTAAATATGTCTGAGCTGCTGTTCTATCTTTTTTCAGGGCTTCTTCTTAACTGTGTCTCCTGAGTCTATATTGATGGTTGGGAAACATGCATGTGAGAATAACAAAGTGTTCAGTATGAATCTTTCTGCGCCATTCTTATGTGAGTTCTACAAGGAGCCAATGATGCAAGCCTTCCCCTATATTGATATTATCTTCAGTAATGAAACGGTAAGTTGCTCTGTAGGAGCCATAGAATGTTTTTCAGACTCTCCAGCATATGAGTTAAATAAACATACAGTAAACCCTTGACAAGTTGAACTATATGGGGCTCTACCCTAGTTCGAATTACCAAATTTTCCGTCTTACTGAATTTTTACCCCCCAAAGTTGCCAAGACAATACCTGTTATTTGTCCTTTCAACACTAAATTAAAGGAGTATATAGCCTATAAATAAAGTTATGACAAAAAACAATTTAGTGCATTTAATATACCTTTAACCCCTTCAGTGCTGGGTGTATTTTCATTTTGTTCTTGCTGCCACCAGACAATTTTAGTCAGTGTAGGTTGGATCAGTGGAAGTGCACGGGGTTGGTACAGCCTTCGTTACCCCTGCAGTACGTGAGTCCAGTCCTGAGTGCCATAAAATCGGCTGGAGGAAGAGTAAATAAAGTAGAAATAGACATCACGGTACTATCTATCTATCTATTGCCAGACGCCTCAATCCCACACGGGGTGGCCACAAACAAATCGCCTCCATGTCACTCTGTCCCCTGCCATTTCACTACCACGCTCCCAACTCACACACCCCTCTCTCATATACCTCTCCACTCCATCCCTCCATCTCATCCTCGGCCTCCCCCTCCACCTCACTCACTTACACTCTCCTCGTCAGTCTTTCACTCTCCATCCTCTCCACATGCCCAAACCACCTTAACATGTTTCTCTTAACGCTTCCCATCACGTCCTCAACCACACCACAACGCTCCTTCACTTCCTCATTTGTTAGTCTGTCTCTCCATGTGACTCCACATGCTCCTCTCAAATAACTCATTTCCACTGCTCTCACTCTTGACTTCTGTCCTTCCAATAGGGTCCAAGCTTCACTTCCATATGTCAGAGTTGGTATCACAATACTGTCATGTAACAACTTTTTCACTTCCATGCTCACCTCCGTGTTTCTTATCACTGCTTTCAACGAACCAGCAACCTTCCTTCCCTGCTGCACCCTTTCGAGCACTTCACCCTCCAGACTTCCATCCTTACTCATCACACTGCCCAAGTACTTAAATTCACTCACATTCTCCATATCCTTCCCATCCAATCTCACTGTACATTCACTGGCTTCACTTCTCTCGAAGACCATCACTTTACTCTTCTCTACATTCACGGTACTGAAGTGTGTAATTGGTAGAAAATCATTCACAGAGGCAGTACACACCCGTCGGCAGCGTGTGTTGGAGATGGATTTTCACCCCCCAGATTGAAAAACAATACTTATTACTTGTCTTTTCAACACTAAAGTAAAGGAGCATATACAGTGTAAAAATGAATAAAGAAAGACAAAAAAAAGAATTCAGTGCACATAATTTGCCTTTCGTTAGAGGCAGTAGATTCGTCGGCAGTTTGTTTTGGAGACGGAGGTGGCTGAGTTCACACTTTAACGTAAATTCTAAACAGTTCCCAGTATTTATTTCACTCTACATTAAGAAGTAAACTTCAGTGTAATCACTATAATAGACTGCAATGTAACACTTGCAGTAATAATAGTACTGAACTTTAATCATGATCACTTAACACTAAGTCACACACATTTTTTTTTTTTTTTAGCTTCATTCCTTTATGACTAGAGGTACCAGTATCACTTCTTTTAAGCTTTGAATCCTCCATGGTAAGGCAGAAGGCAAAAGGAGAGCACTGTTGCATCTTTATCTCTCTTCTATCGCTACTTCCACGGTCACTGTTCCTCTGAACTGTCTGCTTGCATCCCTCCACCTCTACGACGGGCACGTAGTACCCGTCTAGCAACAAACTCTCATCCCTTTTCTGTCTAACTCTCTAATGCAAGAGTTAACCGTTACTCCCAGTCCTCTAATGCAAGAGTTAACCGTTACTCCCAGTCCTTCATTTATGCAACTGGTCAACTCTGGAACTGTCTTCCTCTGTCTGTATTTCCTACTTTCTATGATCTCCAGTCTTTCAAACGCAGTGTGTCCAGGCATCTCGAAATGAACGGATCTTGAATTTGGCTCTTTTGTATTGTTTCTGCTTTTTCTTGGAAGGAACAGTTTGTGGGCCCGTGGCCTTTGGTTCCTTCTTCCTTGCATAAAAAAAAAAAAAATAGATGACAGTAAGAATGGCGCAACTACCGTCTCGAAAAGCAAGCAGCAGACTGGCGCCACGTGTCCACCTGGCACCATTTGTCCCCCCTATCTCCACATTTCGGCCTATTTACATATGTGGTCTCAGCCTGAGTTCGTCTAACCAAAGATTCCGTCTTCTAGAAGTTCGACTTGTGAAGGGTTTACTGTACTTAGATAATTTGAGTTCAGTGCAGTTTGTTGATATTGTACAGTACTTCAGAAATTTTACAGATGTATACTGTATGTTTCACAAAATTGAACTTCATCTGGTATTTGACAGGAAGCTGCCAAGTTTTCAGAGGTACAAAAACTTGGTGCAACAGACATAAGGGAAATTGCCTTAAAAACAGCAGCTTTACCAAAAGAGAACTCAAAGAGAGAACGCATCGTTGTCTTCACTCAGGGAGCTGGAAATGTTGTTCTAGCTAAAGGTAGGTCGCCCTTCATCATAGTTATTTGTCTTGTCTTAACAGTGCAGTTGTTCCTCCCTTTTTGCGGGGCCTTTTTTTTTTACCAGGTTCAGTTATTCACGGAGAGCAGATAGTCATTCTTCAAAAACGTGTGAGAATTGCTGGAAAACATCATTGGGGTTCCACATGATGCATTTTTCCCGCCCAAACAACCCTTTACACACTTTCTCATGTGGCATGCATTCCAGCTTCACTTGTTTGCCCATTTGGGCCACTCTAATGTTGTCAGCTTGGTGGAAAAGTCACAAAATCTGACAGCTTTACATATTATCTAGTTGTGGCTCTAACTGATTCATACAAACCTATTAACCATTTACCATAATTTATAACATTGTACCATACTATAATTAATAATATCACTGCAATTTTCATTTCCCCAAATTAGTTCTTGTAATTCCATCTTGTGTGTGTTTGTGATGTGGGTGCATAAAATAGGTAGTGTATTAGAGGTAGACTGTGAGACAATGCTGATTTCATGTGTACTGTACAGTGTGTTGGGGAGAGCATGTGGAGATTGTCAGGCATGAAAGAATGATCTTGCTAATGAGTCTCTCAAGTGTATGGAAGAGTTTTATTATTTGGGAGACATGTTATGTGCTGGAGGTGTGGCTGGAGTAGGCTTTGTAGCTAGAGCGAGGAGTGGTCGAAAGAAGAAGGAGCTGTTGCCTCTTCTGACATTGAGAGGGCTCTCCCTCTGTGGTAAGGGATCTTTGTATACGGCGCGTGTTAGGAGTGTATCGCTGTATGGTAGTGAGGCATGGGCAGTAAAGGAAGAGGATATTCACAGGCTCAGATGTGCAGAAAAAACAGTGATTAGGTGGACGTGTAGTGCGCCCTTGAATGCGAGGCCTGGAGGGGCTAGATTTATTTACGTGGAAGAGTTAAGAGGTAGGATGGGACTGGAGTGTATTGGTGGTGTTATGAGGAGAGGAAGATTGCGATGGTTTGGGCATGTGGAGAGGATGGGGAATGGTGACTGGGTGCAGAAAATGAGAAGTGTTAACATTAGGGGTAGGGTTGCGAAGAGATAGACCGAAAAAGACCTGGGATGAGGTCACTGCATGTGACTTCAAGGATAAGGGACTGAATAAGCAGGCTGACAGAAATCGAGCAGCATGAGAGCAGTTGTTAGGTAACCAAGACTGACGCATGCAAGCATGTTGGAGTCTTTGTAAATAATTCACGAAGTTCTCAGGTGGCTGCAGAAACAAGCGTTGATGCGAAAAAGTACATAACAGTCCAGCCTCAAGAATGTATTGTGTGCAGGTGTCATGAGACTGTTGTAGTGATAGAAACACGACCATGTACAACATTTAGCCTAATATGACTAAGAAATTCTGTAAGTTACCAACTGAAATGAGTTATAACAGTTTGCATATACTGTATTCTCAGAGACAGTCATGGTTTTGGAAACTCGACAGTATAGGACTTTATAAAGCAGTATGATTAGATGCTGAAGTTCTGTGGTGAGTGAAAATCAGTACATATCGCATAACCACACAACAGCACTTGTCAGAACTGACAGTTTGTACTCACATATAACTAATGCAGATATGTTGGTAGATAGTAGTCTCCTAAAATATTTATTTTACATTATTTGTGTCACTGTTACTGCACCATGCAGTTGACATTGGAGGAAATTTCCATGAAACCACTGTAAATATTAGCCTCCAACACTTTTCCACTCATTCCACACACACACACACACACACACACACACACACACACGAGAGAGACAAAAAGGATATGGTAAATATAATGAACATATTGAAGGAAGTATCAGAGAATATCTGTGATAAAGATACAGAGGAACACACAAGGCTAGGGAAATA
>JAGKTI010003308.1:0-42063 GCA_018397915.1 Birgus latro
TGAGAGAGGCTGTGGCACAAAAGAAGAAAGCATATAATGAGTGGATGCGGAACAGGGGCGTCGAAGAAGCTGAGAGGTGGACAAGAGAGTTATATGTAGAGAGGAGGAGAGAGGTGAATAGATTAGTAAGAGAGAGTAAGAAGAGAGTGGATGAGGAATTTGGAAGGAATTTGAGTGCAAAGTGGAGGGAATGTAAGAAAATGTTCTGGAAAGAGGTAAAGTGAGCTAGGCAGGGTGCCAACGAAGTTAGTGGGGGTGTGAAAGATAAAAATGGTAGATTACTAGTGGAGAAGAGAGAAAAAGTGAACAGATGGAGAGAACACTTTAACGAATTGTTGAACATAGAGAATGAAAGTATTGCAAGTATAAGTGGCTGGGGAATGGCAGGGAGAAGGAGGGTTGTGAGAAGAGAGGAAGAAATCAGTAGGATGGAAGTGGTGGAATCAATGAAGAAAGTTAAAATGGGGAAAGCCCCAGGAATTGATGGAGTGTGTGGTGAAATGCTGAAGCATGGGGGAGAGATAGTAATAGAATGGATGTTTAAGATGTGCAGATTGGCCTGGGAGGAAGGTAGAGTCCCGGAGGTTTGTAAGTCAGGTATAATTATTCCTCTGTACAAAGGAAAAGAGGAAAAAGAAGTGTGTGGTAATCATAGGGGCATTTGCCTTCTTAGTGCAATAGGAAAAGTATATGGTAGGATACTTGTTGACAGAGTTAGGGAAATAACAGAGGAATTAGTTGGAGAAGAACAGGGAGGTTTTAGGAAGGGAAGATATTCATTCTTCGATCTTTAATGGAAAAGTTTCTAGAGAAGGAAAAGAAGTTATATGCAGCCTTCATGGATTTGGAGGAAGCATATGACAGGGTGGATAGACAAGGATTGTGGAAAGTACTGTATTAAGAATATATGGAGTGGATGGGAAGTTGATGAAGGCAGTGAAGAGTATGTATGAGGGTGCTAAGGCTGCAGTGCATGTGGATGGCAAACTGAGTGAATCTTTCCATTTGAAGATTGGATTGAAACAAGGATGTGACATGTCACCATGGTTGTTCAATCTGTATATGGATGGGGTTATAAAAGAGATACAAGGTCGGGCAGTGGATGTTGGAGCAGCCCTAGTGAGAGAGGGCAGTGTTTGGAAACTCCCTGTGCTGTTGTTTACGGATGATACTGTGTTGTTGAGTGAAGATGAATGGGAGCTGCAAGGCTTGGTAGATGAGTTTGGGAGAGTGTGTAAGAAACGGAATCTAAAGGTGAATGTAGGGAAGAGTAAAGTGATGGTCTTCGAGAGAAGTGAAGCCAGTGAATGTACAGTGAGATTGGATGGGGAGGATATAGAGATTGTGAGTGCATTTAAGTACTTGGGTAGTGTGATGAGTAAGGATGGAAGTCTGGAGGGTGAAGTGCTTGAAAGGATGCAGCAGGGAAGGAAGGCTGCTGGTTCATTGAAAGCAGTGATAAGAAACAGGGAAGTGAGCATGGAAGTGAAAAAGTTGTTACATGACAGTATTGTGATACCAACTCTAACATATGGAAGTGAAGCTTGGACCCTGTTGGAAGGACAGAAGGCAAGAGTGAGAGCAGTGGAAATGAGCTATTTGAGAGGAGTGTGTGGAGTCACATGGAGAGACAGACTAATAAATGAGGAAGTGAAGGAGCGTTGTGGTGTGGATGTGGACATGATAGGAAGCGTTAGGAGAAACACATTAAGGCTGTTTGGGCGTGTGGAGAGGATGGAGAGTGAAAGACTGATGAGGAGAGTGTGAATGAGGGGGAGAGGGAGGGGGTTTTCAAGGATTAGATGGAGGGATGGAGTGGAGAGGTACATGAGAGAGGGGGGGTGTGAGTTGGGAGTGGGGTAGTGAAATGGTGGTGGACAGAGCAACATGGAGGTGATTTGTTTGTGGCCACCCCATGCGGGATTGAGGCATCTGGCAATAGATAGAATAGATGGGGAGGGGCACTAACCCTATGCTAACGCACTTGCTGACACATAGGGAACACGTGTGGGTTGGTTATGTGGTTACCACCCAGTGTTGTAAATGGTTTCTTGGCTTACGGGAAACCATTATGCTTATCACTCGGTGTAATGATAATTGAAATTGCTGACTTTTTGACTTGTGATAGTTGACTGGCTGGAAGGATAGTTGAGTAACTGACTGTTGGGGTAGTTGACTGATTGACTACTTAGATACCTGACTGATCTGATTGATAACTGTCATATTTTGTACTCCTTTTGCTCACCTATTTACTGAAAGGCTCACATGCATGGATAATAGGTTTTCAAGCTACAAAATGAACGACAGTCTTATTTGATTTAATTTATGATGACCAGTTGGAACACTTGTTAGCATTTGACCCAGCTTTTTTTTTTTTTTTTTTTTTTTTTGAATAATGCTGTAACTTGCCGAAAGACTAATACTTTAAACTGAGTGATGTTATTGCCACAGAGAGGTGACAGACTGACTGACTAACCTAACTGATCTTTTTTTAATAACTACTGTAAGTCTGTTGCTGTGTAATTGTTAACAATAATCAAATAACATAGGCTAAAAAGGTGTTTAGATTTTTTCCCTTTTTACCATATTTCAGAGTTAGTCGTCCATACAGGTACAGTATTAAGAAAGAGTTCAAGTAGAGAACTGATGAACTGAAACGTGGAAGCTGTTTAGCTCTACAAAATATGCTCAAGTTTACCTCCATTTTCTAGTTTTACTGTGAAGTACATGATTCACAGCAAAGAGTGTAGGATGGCATCTGGATCCTATTCAGTATATTGGTACAGTTTGTATTTTTATCATGTAACATGAAAAGAGAGTTGTGAAAGATATACCATTTATTTCTCAAAAGATAGGTGCATGCAGGGAAAATAATGAAGTTCATGTATTGTAGCTCTGCTGGTTTAAAAGTACCATATCTTATTGTTGCCTTTTATCGTGATAGATAATTTTCCAATTCCAAATTTCAAGGTAGGAAATGGTTGGTTATCATCATGCCTAGGAAGTGCTTCCCTGAGAGTGGAGCGGGGTCAAAAGCCTGTTAGCTGGTCACACGCATCATCCTCAAGCAGTGGGCTCAACCACTCTCACTGGGTACACTAAGTCACACTATCCAGATCTTTTTATTTATCTTTCTGTATCCTTATAGCCTCATCAGTGGCTGGCTTGGCAGTTGTGGGTTTGGGTTGGTGCCTTGCCCTTCATACAAGCTTAATAGATAATCCTCTGATGGGACAGACTGGAGGTTGATCACTGAAGGAATGGAAGCTGTGCATTGCTATGTGGAATATATGGAATATAAGGGGGATGATGATGATGAGAGAAAGGTGTATGAAATTCTAAGAGCAAGTGTGTATGTGAGTCTATATGTATCTGCATTCTAGGTGAGATGAAAGTTATAAGAATGTGTTGTGTATGGAAGAGATAATGCAGTGGGCACCACAATTAGTCAAGCAGTGATCAAGTGTAAGGGAGAAATAGTCATGCACTGGTGTTTTACTGTTTGAGGATTTTATGTAAGCAGAGAAGTCTGCAAGTTGATTGGAAAGCAGGTATAATTGTGCCATTTTATATGGGTATGGGTTGTAGGTGCAAGTGTGGAAGTTAATAAGGGTATTGACCTGCACAGTATGGGAGGAAAAGTGTGGCACAAAATTGGTTGATAGTGTGAGGGAGTTCATGAAGAGGATGTTTTAGGAAGCAAAGTGGGTGAACTATATGAATACATATACAGTATAGTTGCCAAGAGAGATAAGCAAACAGAAGAATAAGGGTGTAGACACAGTGTACAGTACCAGTAGTGTAATTGTCTTACTTTAGTTTGGAGGAATGAACAATCAGGGACATAAGTTCACCAGATGTTCTACAGTTTTTATTTCTCATTACCCTCTGCAGGCTAATCTTGCCAAGCCGAGGGAGGCTTCACTTGTCCCTCTGACTGTAGATGATGTACAATTGGCTGGGTAGAGGAAGGGAACAGACTATCCCTAAGTGTGAAGTAGACACAGTGAAATATTAGAACCTTAGTCCCTGACAGTACCTGTACTAGAGTATAGTAGATGGAGAAATGGAGTGCATGCAGTGTAAAAAGTTAATGATGAAACTGTATGGAAGTAAAGCTGGTGGGGAAATGAAAAGAGAAAGGCCAATACTGCAGTGAGATGAATGGATAAATAGTAGTCAGGGAATCTACTGTCTTCCTAGTTTTGTCTGAAGATTATTACAAAACATGATTAAAGTCTTTTATTGTACTAATGTATCTCATGGTTTGACTTTCCTACAATGCTTGCACCAAACTTTAGGAAGATACAGTACTGTACATAACTCCCTCAGTCCAGTGACATACTCTGTGTTCTTGTTACCTTCAGATGGTTTTATTCAGCTTGAGGGAAACTTTTTGAATTGGAGGGTTTAGATATAGCCTTCATTTACCCCTTCACTGTAGGTGATCTCCTCAAAACTAAATCATATTGCCTGAAAATAGCTAGAATATACTAATAAGATACAGTATGTCACGGGAGTGAAGGAGTTAATTCCCTGGCTTTTCAAGAAAGATGGCAGCTTGAATTGTCTGGGGAGTGATGATGGGTGTTGATGGAAAAATTTGCAGGCATCTTTGTTGCAATCATCCTTGATGAATTCTGGAATTAGATGTCTGCTATTATTTATTGATACCTTAGATTCCTAAATTTCCTTGGTTTCGGTATCTAATACAGGATTTACTACAGTTATAGCATTATTCACCATTTGCTTGGATCTGGATTGCTTCTTTTTTGTTCTGTTTCTTATTAAACACAAATTGCTCTTAGTATCAGCCTTTTAGATTTGCTTCATAATTGGCATTCGTATCTGTTAATGTTAATTTCATGTTGTTCTCCATATTATTGTTGTGTTAAATGTTTTGTTTCATGTAAGTTTCTTTGTTATATGAAAATTGAATTCTATAAATATTTTCCATTATTCAAGGTCTTGCTCTGTCCTTATGCAGTTCATCAAAAGTTACTCATTAAGCTCTCCCCTGTTTCAAAAACCCCGTCCAATTGACCATATTTTATTTCAAAGCTTTTTTCATCTGCATTATGTAATCTTTTATTGGCCTTCTCATACTATGTTTTTGTTATTTGTGCATTTCCCCATTGTTCCAGATGTGTACTTAAAAAAAATGTAAATGCATTCCTATTATTGTTGAATCCATTGTAAGTCTCACGATAAATCTGTTTTCGTATGTACGTGTTTTGCTCTACAGTAAAGTATATCCTCTGTACTTCATTCTCTTATTCTATGTAATGTACCTGCCACGTTATTTCTGTTGTCTGTTTTAATTTTTATGTTGTCTTTTGCTGCTTCACGCACACCATTTCTCAATCTCTGCTTGAGGGGCCCAACATTGTCCAGTTTAAATGAAGGTAATGTATCTCCACAGCATAGGAATGGCATGCAATGATGGTGTCTGCTTCATCTTTCTTTGGCTTTTAGTCAGTAGTCATATTTTAGTTATGCAGTGTGTGTGTTTATGTTTTGGAATATACATTATATCATACTTGTTCTATAATTCCTTAAAATGGTACCATTTCACCCCAACAGGTTCATTTCATCATATTGTTTTATTAAGTGTAGAAAATTATGTGTCTCCTCATATTGTGCAGTATGGTCATTTTCAATGTTGTCTTGAAGTTCAGTACTCGGTTTATATGTTCAAGTTGGAATATTAGACATGCCTGTATGTTTCATTGTATTACTTTTTTGTTAGCTGTAAAATGTTGCCAACAATACAGTACTACAATCTTGCTAACTGAGTTGATAATCACATCATGTCTACTAGTAAAACAAAGAAGAAGAGACCTTGTACTGTGCCGAAAAATACAGTATTGTAATTACATGGAGAGCTGAGGGGCCGCATTAACAGCCTACAGTCATAACTAATTGCTTTCTTATACCTGTTGTGTTAACGGAGCTTGCTAATTGGATTCCAGTGACATATCTTTGGTAACCAGAACAAAATCATCATTGTTCATAATATCAAGGAAGTTTATGTACATGATCAGAAATGCCAGGAGGTGATTAATGTTCAAGTTCAGTACTGAGTTATTGGGATCTGCTGTGTACATAATTTCAGTATCAGTTATTTTTACAATACTGTACTTTTTTTTTTTTTTCCCCCAGGGCACCAGTCAAGCTGTCTCCTCTCCCTTTAACACGTGACATACTAACAAGCTTGTGTTTTCGTACCATAGTAAACAAATGTCTAACATTTTCCTAGTTTCTGCACTAACTCATTTGGTGTTTGACAGATGTTACTTGGCATGATTAAGTAAAGTTCATTACCCATATTGTGTCTTTCAGTACAGTCTGGTATGGCAGTTGTACAGTACTGTACATATATTTATCAATAGAATATTGAGTTATGTACTGGATGGTCTGTATATTGTGCTTTTCAGTTTGTGTATTGTGGGGACAGCTCAGTCAGCTTTCATGAAGAGTGAAGACATTTTGGCAGCTTCAGGAAATAACTAATCAATGACATAAAAAAACAAACATTATAAAGTATAAAATGGGTAATGAAAAGTAGAAACTGATGCTAGATTGTTGTTGTTGTTGTTGCTCAATTCTAGTCTGTCTTGCCAAACAGACCCGTCAATCACAGGCAAGCAACTGCCTCCTTGGGGTTGTCGTACAGGTACAGCACAGGACACCGTACAAGGAATCAGTATCCCTTGGTGAGCTGCAGGGAGATATGAGGCTTGGCTCCTGGGTGGATGCCACAGCTGCTCTTCCTCTCAGCCCAGGGCACACAGTGCCACCACGTTTACCCTGCTCTACACTGCCCCCTCCCTTGTCACTTCCTGATGCAGGGTAAATACTGGTAATCCTGAGTCAGTCATTCCTGCAAGACTGGAGAATTGGAGTTTGTAATATATGGACCACCCTGTAGCACTGCGAATTGTCACCAGAATGCTGCACATGACTACTATATTTTATAGTGGAAGTTGGAGCACATCTCATTAAACCTCTGAGTAAGGATGACATCCTTTTCATTTTACTTTTTCTGCTACAAGATGATTTTGCTGAACATAGGAATGACCTCTTATATTGAATGAGTTTGTTAAGGCTGCATATTATAATCCCTCGATTTTGAAAACCCCAACCTAAGCTGAATAAAATCGTCAGCAGATGACAAAAATATTACGAAAAAGACATCCCTGGCCTTAGTAGGCTAATTTTCCTTTTATTTACTTCCCGTAGTTTATTGTGTGCGTTCCCTGTGGTTTCTCCTCGGGTGTGTTACCTCAAATGCTGAGTGAGCACTGATGTAAGCAGAATGTCTCTTGCTACTTACTGTCAAGGCAAAATATACTGTGCCTTTGAAGAATGCTGAGATTTTGTGTATAGTTTTATCCAGTATATGCATGTTGTAGTTCATATTAAAATTAACCATAAACTGTGGTGATACTTTGCAACTAAAAAATAGCACATTGTTCAAATCTCCTGATGAATTGTATTGTGTACAGTTTCTGCCACATGCTTGAGAATTGTGTCAGATGATGCAAGTATTATGGTATGTTGTGTAATCTTCATTAATGACTTCAACATGCTGTTTACAAAGTACTGTATGTTACTGCTAATTGTCCAAAGAATTTGAAGTGTAACAAGTGCAGTATGCAGAGCATATCCTGCTCATTGTGTATCAATAAACCAAGTAAAACATTCAAGTGAGGTTTGTGGTTTTAACGAACTACTGTAATGGTAAACAGAACGCTTTTAAACAAGCATCCTTGGAGTGAATCATAGACAGTATGTGGTATGCGGTAATTGGTACTTCACATTTTTGGAGGTGTTGGTCAAGATACATGATTTAACAGAGCACAGTGTCTGAATTTTGGATTCCAGAAATTATAGTCATGGAACTCTTGTAAAATTACTGATATTGATAAATCAGTGTTTTGTTCTACAGTATTGAAGATGAACTGTACTTAATTTATTTTATTGTGGGTAAAAGCAGGAACCATTTGGTTATCAGAATGATTTTGTTGTATAGCAGTACACATTCTCATGTTATTGATATACACCTCTGCTAACATCATCTCATAAAATTAATTCTGCCAGGGGAATGGTAAATAAAGTACAAAATATAAGTCATATGTTTTATAGAATATTGTAGGCATTACAGTAAACCTAGAATGAACCTTCTTTTGTTATATGATGATGGTTTTAATAATGATGATGACGATGATGGTACTGTAATAATGATTCCTTATTAGACACTGTATTCGTCAAGCAAGGCATGACCTCTCAAGGCCCCCAAACCTTAACAAGCACCATTCCAACAATGGCATTTTCATATGCCACATAATGGGTAATAATTTCCCAGGTTTTCCAGAAAATAACCAATAGTTATTCCACAGGGTTCTCCTTTGTCCCGGAAGGAATCCTATAAAGACCAGCGTCGCAAGTATCGGCATGAGAAGAAACGAGTGGCAAGGGAGTTACTGAGCACCCTAAAGGACCCAGCAGTGGTGGTGTTAGCTGACTGGCTGAAGGTGCGAGGGACTTTAAAAGGATGGACAAAACTGTGGTGTGTCCTCAAGCCTGGGATGTTACTTCTGTACAAAAGTGCCAAAGTTAAAGTAAGTTTGTTATGTACAGTACCATCTATCTATCTGTTTATCATCAGACTCATCAATCCCGTAAGGGGTGGCCACAAACAAATCGCCTCCATGTTGCCCCGTCCCCAGCCATTTCACTGCCCTGCTTCCAGCTCGCATACCCCTCTCTCATATACCTCTTCACTCCATCCTTCCACCTCATCCTTGGCCTCGACCTCACTCACACACACACTCCTCGTCAGTCTCTCATTCTCCATCTTCTCCATATGGCCAAATCACCTCAGTGTATTTCTCCTAACGCATTCTATCACATCCACATTCACACCACAATGCTTCTTCATTTCCTCATTTGTCAGTTTGTCCCTCCATGTGACTCCACATTCTCCTCCAAAGTAACTCATTTCCACTGCTCACACTTTTGACTTGAGTCCCTCCAACAAGGTCCAAGCTTCACTTCCATACTTTAGAGTTGATGTCACAATACAGTACTGTTATGCAGCAAATTTTTACTTCCATGCTTACTTCCCTGTTTCTTATCACTGCTTTCAAATAACCAATAACTCTTTCTTCCCTGTTGTACCCTTTCAAGCACTTCATCCTCTAAACTTCCATCGTTACTCATCACACTACCCAAGTACTTAAATGCACTCACATTTTCCATTGCCTCCTCATCCAGCCTCACTGTACATTCATTGACTTCATTTCTCTCAAAGACCATAACTTTACTCTTTCCTACATAAGATTCCATTTCTTACACACTCTTCCAAACCCATTCACCAAGCCATGCAGTTCCCCATGTCTTTACATAACAGTACCATATCATCTGCAAGCAACAGTACAGGGAGTTTCCAAACATTACCCTCTCTCATTAGGGCTTCTCCAACATCCACTGCCCTACCTTGTATCTCTTTTATAATCCCATCCATATAGAGATTGAACAGCTGTGGAGACATGACACATCACTTTTTCAATCAAACCTTCAAATAGAAAAATTCACTCAGTTCACCATCCACATGCACTGCACCCTTAGCATTCTCATGAATACTCTTCATGCCATTCAGGAGCCTCTCATTTACTCCATATATTCTTAATACTTTCCACATTCCTTGTCTATCCATCCTGTCATATGATTTCTCCAAATCCATGAAGGCCACATTCATCTTCTTTCCCTTCTCTAGAAACTTTTCCACAAATGACCTAAGAATGAATATCTGATCTACACAACCTCTTCCCTTCCTAAAAGCTCCCAGTTCTTCTCCAACTAATTCCTCTGTTACTTCCCTAACTCTGTCAGTAAGTATCCTACCATATACTTTTCCTGTTACACTAAGCAGACAAATACCCCTGTGATTACCACACACTTCTTTTTCCCCGTTTCCTTTGTACAGGGGAATATGGTAATTATATCTGACTTCCTATCCTCCAGGACTCTGCCTTCCTCCCAGGCCACTCTGCACATCTTCCACATCCATTCTACTACTATCACTCCCCCATGCTTCAGCATTTCACCACACACTTCAGCAATTTCTGGGGCTTTCCCCATTTTAACTTTCTTAATTGCTTCCACAACTTCAGTCCTACTGATTTCTTCTCTTCTCACATCGCTCCTTCTCCCAGCCATTCCCCAGCCATTTATAATCACATAACTTTCATTCTCTATGCTCAACATTTCCTTTAAAAATGTTCTCTCCTGCACACTTTTTTTCCCTTCACCACTAGCAGTCTAACATTTTTATCTTTCACTTCTTGACAAACTTCTTTATCACCCTGTTTAACTCTCTTTACATCTTTCCAGAACATTTTCTTACATTCCCTCCACTTTACACTCAGATTCCTTCCAAATTCCTCATCCACTCTCTTCTTACTCTCTCATTAATCTTTTCGCCTCTCTCTTCCTCTCTACATATAACTTTCTCTTCCGTTTCTCAACTTCCTCCACACCCGTGTTTCTCATCCACTCACTATATGCTTTCTTTTTTTGTGCCACAGCCTGTCTCACCTCTTCATCCCACCATACTGTTCCCTGCACCCCCTTTTGTTTTCACCTCACACAGCACCTCACATGCTGCGCAGATTTCTTCTGTGAATATCTTGTACACACCTTGCACATCCCCCATCTGCTTCAAATCATATTTACCCAATCGCTTCTCCACTTCTCTCTTATGTTCTGCCTTTTTTCCATCTTCTTGCAACCTTTCAACCCTCCTCATATGAACTACTACCTCCTGTCCTTCCCTTTATCTCTTCCACCATTTCATTTAAACCTTGACTTTCACCATCACTAAGTCTTGGTCAGAAAGTCCACTCCTCCAACCTCTATATGCTCTTGCATCCGTTACACACATTCTCATTCTCCACACACACATAATCAGTCATTGCCTTCCATTCATTCAGTTCACCACCCACCCATCTCATCATTCGCCACTTACACCTATGGATCATTTTGTGCTTAAAGAGGGTATTGGCTATCACCTACCCTCTCCCTGCACAAATGTCCACTAGAGCACTGTCATTCTCATCCATTTCTGCAGTCACACCCCACTCACCAACTACTCCATCCACCTTCACATTCCCTACTTTTCCACTCATATCTCCAGTCAAAAACACTCTCTCATTCCTTTCAAACTTTTCCATTGACACTTCCAAATTTTTCCAGAACTCATCTTTCACTTTACTTGCACAACCTTGCATTGGTGCATGCACACACACAGTTTGCAGTCCAACTTTCAGTCTTACCCACACAATCCTTGAGCCAACTGATACAGACTCTTTTATATTCCCCTCCCATCTCTTTGCACACAACAATACACACTCTTTCCTCCTTTTTCCCTCTCCCTTTCACCCATTCCCACGCATATACCCCATCCATACTCCCATTCTCTCACACTCTTACCACTCCATTTAGACTTGGTTATTCCACGTACATCCACTTCTGCACCCTCAAGCACCTGGACAATCTCTCTTTCTTTCACCTCATCATTCACACCCCTTACATTCCATGTTGCAATCTGTACCATGTCCTTTGTTCATTTCTTAGTCATTACCTGTTGGTCAGTCCTGGTGCGAGGCTGCTTCTTTTTATTTTTAATTAGTTGTTTTCTAGGGAGGGGCACCAACCCTCTGGCAACCCAGTTGTTGTCGCAAAGGGGACGTGTGTTGGTTGGTTATAAGGTTACCACCCATTATTTTGGCTTACCACTCAGTGTAGAGCTACCCTAAATCAGAGTACCTCTGCACTAAGTGGGTGGATGATGGGTGCCCCCACCTACCAGTACAGTTCGTTAGTTTTTGAAGGCTCAAACATGCTTGCATGCATTGGCCTTGGTCATCTAATGGTGGCTGTCCATGCTGCTCGATCTATGGCAGCCTCCCTGTTCAGTCCCTTAATCCAGAGGTCACACTTAATGACATCGTCCCACGTCTTTTTCAGTCTATCCCTTGCAACGCCTCTCCCAGTATTAACGCTCCTCACTTTCTGCACCCAGTTATCATCCACCATTCTCTCCACATGCCCGAACCATCACCTCTCTTCATCACAACACCAATACACTCCAGTCCCATCCTACCACTCAACTCTTCCATTGTAAGCCCAGCTCCCCAGGCCTTGCACGCAGGGACGCACTGCACATGCACCTAATCATTGTCATTTCTGTACGTCTGAGCCTGCGAATATCCCCTTCCTCTACTGCCCAGTTCTCTCTACCATATGGAATTACACTCCTAACACATGCTGCATAGAAAGATCCCATAACACGTAGGGAGAGCCCTCTAAGTCTTAGGAGAGGCAACAGCTTTCTGGACTTCTTCCAACCACTCGTTATTTTAGCTACAGAGCTGGTTCCAGCCCCACCTCCAATACATAACTTGTCTCCTGAATAGTAGAACTCTTCTGCACTCTCAAGAGACCCACCAGCAATATCAATCCTTTCACGCCTGACAATCTCCACATGCTCTCCCCGATAGAACGCACATATGAAATCAGCATTATCTCTCAGTCTGCCTCTAATACCATTACATCTCTTATGCACCCACTTATCACAAAAACTGCACAAGATGGAATTACTTTCTACGCCCTTGCAGTGAATCGCTCGTGGCCACCCTCCCTCTTCTTTGACAGTACCACCAACAGCCCTAGATACCAACTCATTTGTTTTATTTGCATTTACTCTTAAGCCCATATGCCCCATACCATCTCTCCACTTCCTAAATCTTTCCTCTGCCTCCCTTTCATTCTCTGCAATCAGCACCAAATCATCAGCATACAACATCTCTCACAGCAGTCCATTTCTGGAGTCACATGTGAGAGCTTCAAGTACCATGATAAACAACTAGGGGCTCCAGACTGACCCCTGATGCACACCAACATTCACGGAAACTCATCACTCAAATCTCCGTTCACTCTTACCTGGGTGCGAGCACCCACATGCATGGCCATAACCACCCTAACCAGCCACTCTTCCATCCCACTTCACCACCTCTTTAGGAACTCTGTTAAAAGCCTTTTCCAAATCAGCAAAAGCAAAGTACACTTCCCTTTTCTTTCTTAAATATTTTTTCCTGAAGCTTCGAACAGTGAATATGGCATCAATGGCCCCCTTTCCTGGCATAAACCCAAATCACATCTCATCAATATTCACTCTTTCTCTAACCATACCTTCTAGAACTCTTTCCATTACCTTCATTATTTGATCTAAAAGCTTTATACCTCTATAATTCCTCTTTCTAGCACATCACCCTTCCCCTTGTACACATTTACAATTACACTCTCCAGCCAGTCATCTGGGACAACACACTCATATATAATCATATTTATCAGGTCAGTGACTAACCTCACTCCTATATCTCCTGAGGCCTTCAACATTTCAGCAGTCAACCCAGACACACCTGCTGCCTTCCCCACCTGCATCCTACCTATTGCCTTGCCCACAGTAGGAGCATCAATCAAAGGCCAAGGGCCAAACACTGGATCAGCTGGCTCCAAACCTTCCCTCTCCCAATCAAGCTCCTCATTCAACAACCAGATATAATGCTCTCTCCATGCATCTTTAATGTACCCACTGTTCACCACTATGCATGCTTCATCATTCTTCACACATTGCTCACCTATAATTTTCCAGTTATCCCTATTCCTCTGATTTTGCCATCTTAAATATCATATTCTTCCATTCCACACAATTTAGGTTATCAAGTAAACGTCTATGTGACTCATACTTCGTCCTGTATTCCTCTCTTCTAGCCCCACGCTTGGCAGCCAAGTATTCCTTTCTGTTACCACCCTTCTTCCATTTCCAGAAAAGCCTTCTTTTCTCCTTAACTGCAGCTTCTACACCCTCATCCCACCACCAAGCTACTTTGTCTTGGTGGGCCTCTTGTCCAACTGCATACTGCATCAGTAACTCAAGGGTTGTTCATGAGGTTTCTGTACTGTTCATTAATGCCTCCCGTTCCTTATCTCGCAATAGAAAGCATCCCTTACTGCTTGGTTTTCCAGCTTCCCTATTTTCCTCCTAGTAAAAGCCTCTTTTTCATCATTTGTTCTTTAAGTGCCATGTCACATATCAATAATTTGTGCTGCTGCACACACTCCTTGTTTCCTATAACTTTAACATCCCTCACTAACCTTCTGTCAGCCCTCCTGACCAGAAAATAATCTATCTGACTGCTCTCTCCCCCAGACTCATAAGTAATCAACCTACTCTTTCTTTTCCTAAAATGTGTGTTGCACACAATCATGTTCATTTCCTCCCCAAACTCGAGTATCCTTTCCTCTTCCTCATTTCTTGTACCATATGCACATCCCCCATGTACTCCTTCATATCCTTGAGCTGCTTCACCTACATGACCATTTAAGTCCCCTCCCAAAACCACTATCTCATCATCCCCCATATCACTTACTACATGTATTAAGTCATCCCAAAATCTATCCTTCTCTACCTCATCCAAGTCTGCCTGTGGAGTATATGCCGATATAATTGCAAACATTATTCGACCGAACAAGATTTTCACCACTAATATCCTATCACTTACTCTTGTAACATTCATAACATATTCCACCCATTTCTCCACAACCATCACACCCACACCCCCATATCCGTCTGTTCCCTCCTGCCAAAACAACATATAGTAGCAGTCCTTCCCAACAATCTTTCTGGCTGATCCACCCCTGTACCGGACTTCCTGCAAACATCCCACATCCATCCACCTCCTACTGAAAGCCTCAGCGACTTTCCCCGCTCTGTCCTTGAGACTTGCTACATTCCTTGAACCCACTCTCATCCCCCTGGGCGAGCTTATTCTTGTACTTGGTCATAGTCTGTAATAATAAAGGGGGAGAGACATACCACAGGCCCCACCCACTGCACAGTCCCAGGTCCAGGCAATGGATCTGGGACCCATAGCCCACCAGCCTTACCAGTGGCTGTGGTAGTGGCCTCGGGGCACCCTGCCAGGACAGCTACAGGGACACCTTCCTAGTGCACCTTGGCACTGTAAATGCCGTGCCATTGTGCACCCACTGATAGGGCAGCCTCCTGGAGCATTACTTCCAGGTTCAGGCCCTCTCTGTTGAGTGGAAGCAGCGGCCTGGGAACCGCAATTCCCTGTATCCTCTAGCATGGATTCAAGCCCCATCTCGCCATGGACCCACGATCCATGCTGGTGGAACCCCCATCACGCCTCCCCCCAAAATTCCGCCACTAGGTAGCGGGGACAAAGTTTTCTGGCCGCATGCCCTTGCTGTGTCAACCCCTGTAATGTAGTGGGGTACATTGTGTGATATGTAAAGTGCATATTGTGTAGTGCACAAGGTAGTTAGAGGAAATATTTGGGAGAGTATGCTGGTCTACTCTCCATGTTATTGTTACACTGAAAAGGTCAGTGAAAGGGGATGGTTAGGTAGCTAGTGAAACAGGAGCTCCAGCTCTCCCTATCACCATCATTCCCATTCCCCTCGGGAGTACCACCTTGTTCGGCTGGTGCTACAGTAGTATTAAATATTGTGTTCATAGAATGTATAGTAAGGTATCATTCTTTTAGTATTACCTTATACCAGCTGTAACTCTTCTGAATGATGTATTAATTTTTAATGTATACTGTATGTATTAATTTTTAATGTATACTGTACTTATAACTTGAGTGTGATATACAGTATATAAATTTTAATAACAGACCACCCACACACCAGCAGATGGTACTGTGTATATCAGAAACAAAAAAAATCCACTTAATTGTTCCCCCATGGACTTTAAAAATCAGTCTAGCTAGTTCACAGGAACCAGCATGTATGAAGCTGATGTGTGGCCAAATGACACTCATCTATGGCCAAATAGTCATCACTGTCAGTTGCTGTGGGTTCATATGATTGATTTCAAAGTTAATGGTGAGAAAAAGCATGAGAGGCAACACAGGAGCTTTGTTGCCAATTGTATCACATAGCCATACACATGACTGTGTTGATGCTAACACTCACTGTTGATACCTGTATTGTGATTTGGGCCACTAAGAATTGCACATCTGGAACCAGTGTTAGGAAACAGTATTACTGGATATTTTGATATGACATGTCTCAAGATCATATGGAAAGCAGTAAAAACTGTTATACAGAAATCAGAATCTTTCTTGCATCAGCTGTGATTTGGTCTTAACACTACAGTATATCGTTAGCAATCCACTCCCTAACTTTTAGGTATCATACTCTCACAGTTAGGAGAAACTAATCTCATGAAGCCACTGACTCTTCTTATAGATTACTTGTATTCTTGCTGCTACTGGACATTTACAGGCATGTTCAGTGTAAGAGAGAATCATAATTATGAAGAGGGTTAATGAAGGCCGTATTTGATCTTGCCAGCTTATAAAATCACTCCTAAGATATATTAAATTGTCTAGAGATAGCAGGAGTAGAGTACGTGATTGTAACATCACTGAACTGTAGAGAGTCCTGTAAGAACATAAGGAAAGCCCTGCCATAGTTCCTAAATGTATTTTAATCTTCCCTAGTATTCCTAAATACTGTACAGTATTCCTAAGTGATCTTGAATGTTGCTAAATACAGTAATCCTAAATGTTCCTTTTCCTTACCACAGAGTAGCCACTGGGTTGGCACTGTCCTGCTCAACACATGTGAACTGATAGAGAGACCCTCCAAGAAAGATGGCTTCTGCTTCAAGCTCTTTCATCCCCTCGAACAGTCAATATGGGCTACCAAGGGGCCAGAGGGAGAGACTATGGGTGAGGATGGGGGAAGGTTAATGGGAGGGGTTAAAATGGAGTGTGGGATAGATAGTTTTATGAATAAGAACGGAAATAAAAAGGATGACGAGTGTAAAGAGTTTACTAGGGAAGTAAGGGATGCAAGTACATTGAGGGCAGTGACAAGGAATAGGGGAGTAAGCATGGTAGTAAAAAGATATTACATTACGCTACTCTATTGTGATTCCCACACTAATGTATGGAAGTGAAGTTTGGACTTCATTAGTGGGACATGAGTGAGAGAGGTCGATGTGAGTTGTTTGAGAGGGGTATGCGTAGTTACAGTGGGAGACAAAAGTTGAACAAAAAAGTCCAGGAGCACTGTAGTGATGAAATGGTTGTACTGGAAAAAGTTATGAGGATTACCTTTAACCCCTCTGTGTCTGCTGGTGTCAAATGACATTTTACTGTAGCATGGCTGCCGGCGTCGGTGCAGCACAACTTGCAGAAAACTGCGAAATTTTTTTGAAATTGAACGAATGTCTGGGATGTGTTTAGACTGATCTACACTACACTCCAACACACTCTTTCAGTTAGTTCAGAGCTTGCTGCCATGAAGAGTGGATTTTCAGTTTTTTTTTGCTCGTGGCCATGTCCAAACACGCACAGCTACACCCATTGTGTCGACCCAGGTGAAAATACCATCTTTCTCCTCCTTTGCAAAACACACACAATCATCCTGTTTGTATTTATAAATAAATACAGGCATAAACAAAAGAGACATGAAAGTAAGAGAAAAATACATTTTTGTTTTGATATCTTTACCTATTTGCTGGGTTTGTTATACAGTACTGGTTTGGATCATTCTATGCAGTTCAACTTGTAGAAAACTGAAAACTTTTGGGAAGTGAATGAACGTCTGGGAAATCCTGAGACTGACTTTGACTACACTCCCTCACCCCATCTGTCACTTCATGCCTGCTGCCGTGACGAGTGGATGTACGATTTTTTGCTCGTGGCCGTTCCTAAACACACACAGTTACACCCATTATCTCGACCCAGACAGAAAATATCATCTTTCTCCTCCCTTGCGAAACACACACAACTACCCTGTTTATGATTATAAATGAATATGGGCATAAACAAAAAAAACATGAAAACAAAAGAAAAATACTGTTTTTATTTATTTATTTATTATGTATTTATTTATTTTTACCTGTTTGCTTAAGTTTGTTGTACTGGTTTGGATCATTTTGCATATGTTTTGCCTTACACTAACATTACACCAATGTTTGCTGTGTTCACGTGATGTTTTGGTAGGTGCAAAGGCCTCCCTTTCCTTCCCCCCTAATCATTTTGTGCGAGGTGCGAATTGCAGGTTGTCTTGCACTGCAACCCTCACTGTTCAGCCTGTACACTCAATGGATGACCTTTATCTCATTTAGGTCTAAAAATATAACCTCTTGCCTCCCTTTTCCCACAAACCCAACCACCTCTAGTACAAAAATAAGTCAATACTACATAAACACCGAAAAATGCTAAATAAATTCATACATTTTTTTTCTAATTGAAACCTCACATATTATGTACTGATAAACTTCAAAATACATATATTTAGTCATTTCACATCAATTCACCACCATTGACATTGTTTTTCCATAAATAGAAAAAAAAACTAAACATCGCAGCAATAACTAGGTGTGACCGATATCATCTGCTTACATTTGTGCACTTTCTGTGCTTCATTGCACAGCACAGGATGGGTCTAGGAAGCTCAAAATTGCATTGCCAGGCATGTCTGATATTCCTTATCAACATGGCAAAAAAAAAAACAAAAAAAAAAAGGCCCCGGAGTTGGCCAGTGGGTCTCGACAAATTACACACACTCTGCCACAGAAGGATTAAATGATTTGACCATGTTGATTGATTGAAGAGGGGGGAGTTGCGTATAAGAGTGTAAGCAAATGAGTTCAAGGGGAAGAGGGAAGCTGAGGATGACATGGAGGGATAGGGTGGAGAGGTATATGAATGTAGATGGTGTGAGGTGGAGAGGAATGCCTGATGGAAGAATGTAGGGTGATGTAAAGGCAGTTTTTTCATAGCCACCCACACCAGGTTTATAGTGTCTAGCTACAGTATAGATGATGTTAGTTCATTGTACCAGTTACTACCAAGTATTTATTTGTTATGAGCATTTTAGCTTATTATTCATGTTATTTACTACAAGTAGTTTTTGGAATTGACAGTTGTTAGGTATTTAACTGCAAGTGTTGATCCATCAATCCATCATCCAGTCCTATGCCGCCCCATGAGGAGCATAGGAGCCCAGGGCTAGGCAAGTTGGTTCTGACATTTAGGATAACAGTGACCAGCCTCACTCATCCCTGAGTTGCATTATGTGAACAATAAACCCCAGCCACCCCTTGGATGTAAACCTACACAGGCTCAGTCCGATTGGAACCACCTGGCGCCATACTCTGGCTATATGGTTACCACGCAGCATGGTAAATGGTTTCTTGGTGTACAGGAAACCATTTGGCTTGTCACTCAGTGTAGAGTCACCCATAGGCAGAAGGAAGAGGAAAGAGTGAAGGAAAGAAAGACAGAAGAGGGAGTGTAAACTCACCCATAGGCAGAAGAAAGAGGAATTTATATATTTAATTGCTATCTTTTTTTTTTTTTTTTCCCTCCCAGCTATCTACTGCCTTTGATAATATGTTACAGTATCATGTTTGTACTGGTATTAAGTACAGAGCTATGAATAACAGTGCAGTCTGTCCTCATTATTAGTCAAGGATGTATTCCAAAAATTTTACATTTTTTGAATTAGAGTTGGTCCTGTAAATTGAGGGAAACTGGCTAGTCCACTGTATTGGTATTAAAGGAAATTGAGAAGGCAGTTTCTCAGTAATTTACTGTGGTGTTAATAGCAGTAAGGAACACTAAAAAAAAGTTATTTATATCAAGATATTACTGCTTAATATATTTTTTAGTTCACTAAGTGGTTATCATAAGTTACCTTTAGACATTCATATGCTATAAAGTTCACAGTATATTACAGAAAAGTTGCTTGTTAAAAGTTTTGCTTGCTTGATAAAGTGATCTGCAGGTTTCTCCAGTAAGCAGTCCTTTTTGTATGGGAGTAGCTTTGATATTATAGAACACATCCCATCCAAGACATTATACTGAGGGCTTGTATTATTTTGCTCAGTAATATGTCAGTGTTCAGTCTTCAACCATGACTATTTTACAGGAGCAGTGGTGCAGCCTCTCCCATCCTCCCACCTCATTTTCCGAGCCCCATCACAGGCAGCAGGGAAGTGCTGGATGGATGCCCTTGAACTGGCTGTCCGCTGCTCCTCAATCCTCATCCGTTCCATGACCTCATCCTCCAACAAGGCCGACCCAAACAATACCCTCAGCTCATCCACTTTGGCAGCAGACAAATGGAATGAGAGTGACTATGAGAAACACTTTAAGGATCAAGGTGAGTGAGGTGTGAGTGTAAACACTGTAAAACAAGATTTGAGTGTTGTAGGCATATGAGGATACTGTACTGTACTTTCAGAGGGTTCTTACTTTGATGAAAGGCACGTCATTTTTCCATTAGACTGAAAAATGGCTGTACGGTACTAACTTATTCTACTCCTTTCATAGTATTTTTCATTGAGATGTCTTTCCTGAGGCTCTGTGTTGGACCCCATCTGCCCGAGGGGTCTTGCCTAAGCAGAATGAATAATCTTTTGTTATCCAGAGCAAAATACATAGAATGTAGATGATTATTTCTAACACCTTCACTCTGACCGGTCTCTTTAGAACTGAGCAGTATTGTCTGATATTTACATAAAATTTAAGATGTCCTCAGGCTGAAGGGGTTAAAAATGCCTATGCTTATGATGGTAGAAGTGAAGAAATTTGTAGATAAGGTGTCTCTTCTTTATCTGTGTAGTCCATATCCAAATTCCTTGTTGCAGTTAGATTGTGTGTCAATGAATTTTTTATAGAATATATATGTATCCTTCACAACTTTTTTTTTGTCCAATAGCTGTTTTATGTGTAGACTTGGTGATATACTGATGTTTATTGAATGTTACAAATAGCCTGCAAAAACTTTTTGACTTATCATTTATAGATTTTTTTTTTCTCCCTCTCTCTCCCTCCCTCCTACTTTCACTGTTACCTATCTCTCTTGTTATTCCTTTGCCATTCTTCTCTTTCCCTCCTCTCACTTCATTCATTCCCTCCCTCCTCCTGTCTCTCCCTTTTATTTCTCCTGTCTTCCTGTTCTCCCCCTCCTTCACTCATTTCTACAATCACCCCATTTATTTCCTCTCTCCATTACTCTATCTTTATGGCATCTTTCATTGCCTGTCTTCACCCAAACCTTCCTCATCCTTTCATATTCCCCCTCCCTTTCCCCCTCCCATGCTGGACCTGCTCTAATGGTGGTTGTCTTCACTTTTCTGGCTGCCTACTTTTAATGTTAATTCAATAAAAAAAAAAAATCATATTTGTCTTGTATGCATGCTTTGTGTGAACCACAAATTAATATTGTGCTCTTTTTGTGTTTTTATCCGCATGTGGTATGTTTTTTAATATTATATTGCCTGATTTTTTTCCCCTAATAATTGTTATATGGATGTGAATTAATCAAAACTTTATCTTTGCCCCTTGTAATGGGAATATGTTAAATACATCCTAAAATATTACCTTTCTGTTATACTATTAATATTTTCACAACCATTCACATTTTTCCTTATTGTGGATTTTAAAATTCTAAACATTGCTTTGCTTGTCTTCACTTACCTTATCATTTTCAACTTCCCACTCCTAACCCATTTGACATTCTTGTTCATCCTGACAATTTGGTCCCTCCCCACCTTTTTTTTCACCCTTTGGAATCCAGGACCAGACCTGACCCCTGAGATCTCAGATGACTCAAGCCCTGGTATGAGTCCTGAAAATAGTCCTGTCATTTCCCCTCAGTCATCGTGGCGAGAGAGCGTCATACAGTTCATGGGAGGGAGCACTGAGGGGACTCCCATTCGTCGCCCCTCCCTGTCCCCTCGCCTTTCCATGTCCCCCCGCCCCCCACGCGACCCTTCCCCCACCCCATACTACCGCAGGCTGGCTGCAGCAATACAAATGGCTGATCAGGAGCTAAAGGGTGATCTGACAACTCGTAGATTCTCACTCACTGCTGATGATGCCAGTTATTCGGACTGCTCAAACACCAATACGCCAGAGATCAAGTTGAAGAAGAAGAATGTATTCCTCAAGAGTCTGAGCACCAGGCGTGAGGTGGCCAAGAGTGGCAAGAATGGTAGCTAATGTGCTTCGGCCGGTTACAGTGCGGAGCTTCTCTTGAGTGCGCTAGTGGAATGTTTTGTAATTCTTCGAGCTCATGTGGTGTGATATTTGAAGCATACAGGTTCATAGTTGCTGGGATCTCTCTTCGTGTTGAATTACCATATGTCTTTAAATTGTATGGTAAAGAAATGCAACAGATTTAATCTTTCCATGATTGTGCAGTTAATAGTTAACAGCATTCATTGGAGATGCAGTTTAATTGTACAGTATAAACTTCACAATTATGTAATCATGCAAGATAATGTCTTCATATTAGTTGACTAACTATGAACCTGTCAGTACCTACATGATCGCTGCTTTTATTGCATGTATAGTGTAGAATATTTTTTTGCAAATTGAATATTACAAAAATTCCTACAAAGGAACTAAATGATTGCTATCCCTTGAAGTTAGTAGTATTTTTCTGGGCTTGCCTTACATTCAATGTGCAGCATACGAATGCATTACAGTATAATACTCGCATTTTCATGAATGATGAGTATAGTATATACAGTATTGTGCTTCCATAAATTGCTACTTCTACTTAACTTGAGGCAGTAGTGGACACAGTAGTTATGGCCTTACTGCTGTTAATAATAAGGAGTGCTTTTATTAACAAGCCCAGTATTGGTAACTGCAGTGCTGAACAGACTTTGCCAAATGCTAATATGCTTAAGAATATTAGTAGTGCTGTTTACAACTTGTTTGGGAGCTTATGTCAATCAGTACATCTGCCCTATAAAATTCATCTCTTTATTTTCAGAAACTTATCTTACCATTTTCATGAATGTCCTTTGATGCTAACTTATATATTAGGTCAAATGTTTGTGTTGTGTTCTGTTCTGATTTTCATTTCATGGAACCCATTCAGTCCATTAACACCTGCTCTGCCTTGAACATCCATTCCCACATCCATATATTTCATCCTTGCATAGCTTTCTCTAGCCAGCTAAAACATTTTTAGTACTTTTATTTCCAGTGGTACATAGTGTAATCACAAACTGACATTTCCCTAAGTCATCAGACACCCGTAATCTTTCATATAACTGTATTTTACACTCAGACTTAAACTACACTTTACCAAGTCTCATTTACAGTACTTTAAGTAATACTGACTTGGATGAATGAGAGGAATAACTAATTATAAACATACTATATTGTGGTAGATGGGGGCACTCACTATCCACTCTTTCGATGCAGTGCTGCCTTGGGTATCTGCTCTTTCCTTTCTTCCATCCTTCCTCTTCTGTTTTTCTTTCCTTCATTCTTTCCTTCTGCTTATGGGTGACTTTACACTCCCTCTTCTGTCTTTCTTTCCTTCATTCTTTCCTCTTCCTGCTGCCTGTAGATGACTCTACACTGAGTAACAAGCCAAATGGTTTCCTGTACACCAGGAAACCACGTACTATGCTGGGTGGTAACCATAGAACCAAATTATGGCACCTGGTGGTTTAGTGGGTAATTAAGGCACTCCAGTCAGATTGAACCTGTGTAGGTTTATACCCAAGGGATGGTTGGGGTTTATTGCTCACGTAATGTCACTCAAGGATGAGTGAGGCTGGTCACTTTCATCTTAAATGTCAGAACCAACTTGTCTAGCCCCAGGTTCCTATGCTCCTCATGGGGTGACATAGGATTGAATGATGGATGGATGGATAAGTATACAGTACTGTAAATGTATCAGCTTGAGAGCATGGATATCAAGTTTCATCTTTGATAGGATGAAGTGATATTGATTAATTTTTGTATGCTGTGTAATGATAGAGGTTAGGGTAGGTTTTGGGGCCAGGTAGACAGAATGATAGGACACAAGGGAAGGAGTTAGTAAATGTTTATGATGTGAAGTCTAGTTGAGAGAGTGGTCATGGGCTGTATGAATGATGTAATGGATCATTTTGGAGTACTATGGGAAAATGATAACAGACATCAATTGAAAGAATGCCTGGAAAGAAATTAATGCTCTGGTACCGGGAGTTCATATTTCAAACAAAAAGTCAAATTAGTATTATCTGAAAAGAAGTAATATGACAGGATAATTAGGCATGCAGTATACGACAGAAAAAGGAAGCAGAATGAATCGCAGGGTACAAATGGGAGAAGAGGTATTTCAGAAGGTTGATAGCTTAAATATCAGGGAACTTGTGAAAATTTGGCAAAATATTGTTTGAAGTTAAAAGAGAGAACTTCAGGGGAAGTTATTAATTGAAGAACTATGTAGCATTCTGAAAGATAGAATGGTTATTTTGGAGGTGAAGAGTGCCCTGTGTGAAGATGTGTCACAGCTGACACTTTCACATGAGAGTAAAACCTCTGCCGTGTATGGCAGGAAGTATCCTAGGTTACAGGCTGTAGAGGCAACCTTTTATAGAATAGCTTCTGGCAAAAACATAATGGGTGATAGAAATATGGTAATAGAGAAATTATGGACATCATTTTTGAAGAAAAAAAAAATGAAATTTTTAAATAATCTGAGAAAATTCCAGGAAGTTCTGGCATCCTTCCTCTGTCTCTGCATAAATTATTATAATTTTCAGAAATGTATAAATGTTTTAAAATTGCATTTTTGTACATCCACATGAAGCACTCAAGTGCAAACTTTTTAAGTTAATCTTCTTTTTTGACATGTTGCTATTAGGGCTAGGAGGCTGTACTTTACATCAGTTATTGACCCATTTGAGGGATTGCCTGTGTTTAAGTTTCATCAAATTTGGCCTATTAGTTTTATTTAGATATTTTTTTTGTCAAAATTTCCAAATTATAAAATTTCGCTTGCTGTGTGAAGGTAACACTGGAAAGCCCATAAAATTTACTATCAATTATGTCATTGGAATGTTTGTATAATGATATGTTTCATGTACAGAGCTTGCCAGTTATTCAGGAAATTGGTAAAATAGGAAACTTAGATTTTCATTGAAATAAAAAAAATCACTGATATTCTTCTAATGCAAGTATCTTAAACTGTATATCCCAGTAATGGGAGGGGACCAAGTACCAACAAAACTCATAACTTTGAGACCATATGCAATCATTATTTAAAAAAAAAAAAAAAAATCTAGAAAAATGAAAGTGAAAACTTTTCACAACTTTGATGGTTGTTTTTAGAAAGTGTATGTTTTTAAGCTCTGAAATCAATTAGCTCGTACACTAATAAAGCTAATGAAAAAATAAAGGTACCACTGGAAAGCCAATAAAATTTGACATAAATTCTCTAATTGGAATGTTTTTATAATGATATGTTTGGTGTACAGAGCTTGCCAAACATCCAGGAAATTGGTAAGGTAGGAAACTCAGATTTTCATCGAAATAAAAAAAGAAAATGGCTGATATTCTTTTAATGCAAATGTTATAAAATGTATTAGAGAATCTGTCAAGCAGCTCTTTGTGATTAGTTTGCCACACAACAAGCTAAATTTTATTATCACTTTAGGAGCGTGTTAATTTCTTATAGGTAATTTATAAATTTTTTAGAAAAAATCTATAAATATAATTCCAAGGAACCTATTTTGATTAAACTTATACGCAAACAATCCCTCATATAGGTCAATAACTGATGTAAATTGCAGCCTCCTAGCCCTTACAGTTTAGGAGCCATTTTTCAAAAAAGATGATGCCTTTAACCCGTCCAGTCCCAAACGCTTTCTTTTACTCAGCCTACCCCCAGATCCCGACCGATTTTCGACTTTTTGTTTTTTGGCTGAAACCTTCGCTTTTGGTGAGAAACATTGAAAATTCATAGAGAAATCGCGATTCTGGGGTTAGAAATGTTGATACAGGTGTCACTCAGTGTTACGTTTTCCTTCTTTTTCAGGGTACCTGGCTAAAGAAAACGAACTATGAATGGGTTAATTAATTCAAGCCACTTTAAACTACGTATTTATATCATTTATTTGGTATGAATTTATGTGTAGTACAAGTCTATATTGGTTTTCACAATAATATAGGCATTTATAAGCATTGTTCACTCACCCAAAACCCAAGTATATGGCACCTTCCTTTACGACATTACCACCTCATCACTTCTGTTTGTTTCTACCTCTAGCTTCTTTGTTTCTTTGTCCTCCACCTCAAGAATCACTTTCACAATGAATTTCGTCATTGGAAAGACTGTGGGGCAACATACCTTTACTGGCCAGGTTAGTGCTAACAGGTGAATTGCCCAGTGTGGGGGGGAGGGGGGAAGGGGGGGTTAGGTGAGGCCAGACAGCATCCCCGCTTGACAGCAGGTAGAGGAAGGTCTCCCACATATGCCTACCAAAAATCACCTGCGAATGTTGAAAATTTTTTACACAATGGGCCTTGCAACTGAGTGACGTACGATGCACGTCGTTGGGTCTGTCCGCAGAAAAAAGTAGTGACGTGCATCGTACGTCAGTGGGACTCGGCGGGTTAATGAGTATTTTTTGATGTTAGAAAGGTTATCGAAGTGAGAGGGGGAATTACTGAATGAATGAAGAGGGGGAGAGTTGGTAAGGACATATTCATTGATTGCATATTAATAGGGTGACAGAGAAGTCTGTGAAGGTGAGACTTGGAGCAGTGTTGGAAGATAGACTGATTCTCTCGAGGCCATCCACTTTTGGAGTATTTTCAGGAGTGAGCAAGGTATACAGAGAGACTAGAGAATATATTGAAAGGACACTAATTGATTGTACTTCACACTTATTAGACATGCTATTGACATGAGAGTGTCTGGGGAGTGGTGCGAAGTTTATCTGATCATGTGATAGATTTGATGTACGAGGAGAAATTTCAATGAACTTGGAAGGTATGATATGAGAAGAGTATGTAAATCTGAAGACTAAAAGCAAAGAAGCTGAGAAAGAAAGCAATTGCATAAGACTGAAAAGTTGTGGAGGGGTTAGGGTCAGTGAATTGGAAGCAAATATATTTCAAAAATTTGTGGAATACATACAAGGAATATTTGGTTAGGATTATTAAAGCTGTGTGACATGTTGCATGAATGTCATGTTGCAATAAAGGAATTCCTTGTAAAGTACAGTATTGTAAGTTGCATAACTTATATATTGCTCTTAATGAAGCCTAACGTCTTATCATTTTGTTTATAAAGACTCCAACATGCTTGCA
The DNA here is from genome assembly GCA_018397915.1 of Birgus latro. Lineage (NCBI taxonomy): Eukaryota > Metazoa > Arthropoda > Malacostraca > Decapoda > Coenobitidae > Birgus > Birgus latro. Next base: position 27,228 of record JAGKTI010003308.1, read on the forward strand.
TGTGTCAACCTTGGTCACCTAATGGTGGCTTTCCATGCTGCTCAATCTCTGGCAGCCTCCCTATTCAGTCCCTTATCCTTGAGGTCACACTATGTGACCTCGTTCCAGGTCTTTTTTCGGTCTGCCTCCTCCAAGGCTACCCCTGACATTCACACTTCTCACCTTTCACACTCAGTTTTCGTCTTCCATCCTCTCAACATGCCCAAACCATCTCAATGTGCCCCTCCTTATCACCAGTATATTCCAGTTCCAACCTTCCTCTCAACTCTTCAGTCATAATCCTAGCCCCCCAGGCCTCGCATTCAAGGACACACAACACATCTTCCACTTTTTTACAGTAACCAATGTACACCATCTCAGGTCTCCTTCCTCCTCTTTTGCTGATCCTTCATAACATCGTGTAACACAAATTAAGCCTTGCATACCATCTGACTCAGCAAAAGTGTCCTGCATGAAATTCTGTTTGATTTATTGCAGTTATAATGGATGAGAATACATCCCTGTTTTTCATACTCAGTTTTACATACTGTGCTGCATTTTTTTTTTTCAACAGTTTTCATCAAGTATACATAACAAAATTCAGCTGAAATGTTCAGATACTCTGGTCATTTATGGTCAGAATTTTTGGCCAGTTAACTTTTTGACACTATGAACCAGCAGCATCCATCCATCCATTATCCAATCCTATGTCGCCCCACAGAGGAGCGTAGGAGAAACAGACATTTTTTCTTATCAAAAACAACAGTGAAGTGATATGCACAGTAACCAACAACATCAAACTCCATGACATTTCACTCACAGCTCACCTGCCTGACTCACCAGATACCAGCTTCTTTGAGCCATCCTGCTCTTTTCCCACAGATGCAATGTGACCTCTTACTCAAATATCTCTCCTGGACACACAACCATGTTTTGTCATAACTCATACTCATGTCATCATCATTGTAACTTCCCCCCCCACCCCCCACCCTCATTGGTGTGTGGTGAAATGCTGAAGCATGGAGGAGAGATAGTAGTAGAATGGGTGTGGAAGGTGTGCAGATTGGCCTGGGAGGAAGGTAGAGTCCCTGAGGATTGGAAGTCAGGTATAATTATTCCCCTGTACAAAGGACAAGGGGAAAAATAAGTATGTGGTAATCATAGGGGCATTTGCCTGCTTAGTGTAATAGGAAAAATATATGGTAGGATACTTATTGACAGAGTTAGGGAAATAACAGGAATTAGTTGGAGAAGAACGGGGAGGTTTTAGGAAGGCAAGAGGTTGTGTAGACCAGATATTCATTCATAGATCTTTAGTGGAAAAGTTTCTAGAGAAAGGAAAAAAGTTGTATGCAGCCCTCATGGATTTGGAGAAAGCATATGACAGGGTGGATAGACAAGGATTGTGGAAAGTATTAAGAATACATGGAGTAGATGGGAAGTTGCTGAAGGCCATGAAGAGTATGTATGAGGGTGCTAAGGCTGCAGTGAGTGTGGATGGCGAACTGAGTGAATTTTTTCATTTGAAGGTTGGATTGAAACAAGGATGTGTCATGTCTCCATGGTTGTTTAATCTGTATATGGATAGGGTTATAAAAGAGATACAAGGTCGTGCAGTGGACGTTGGAGTGACCTTAGTGAGAGAGGGCGGTGTTTGGAAACTCCAGAGGGCAGTGTTTGGAAACTCCCTGTACTGTTGTTTGCAGATGATACTGTGTTGTTGAGTGAAGACAAAGAGGAGCTGCAAGGCTTGGTTGATGAGTTTAGGAGAGTGTGTAAGAAACGGAATCTAAGGTGAATGTAGGGAAGAGTAAAGTAATAGTCTTCGAGAGAAGTGAAGTCAGGGAATGTACAGTGAGATTGGATGGGGAGGATATGGAGAATGTGATTGCGTTTAAGTACTTGGGTAGTGTGATGAGTAAGGATGGAAGTCTGGAGGGTGAAGTGCTTGAAAGGGTGCAGCAGGGAAGGAAGGTTGCTGGTTCCTTGAAAGCAGTGATAAGACATAGGGAAGTGAGCATGGAAGTGGAAGCAGTGACAAGACATAGGGAAGTGAGCATGGAAGTGAAAAAGATGCTTCATGACAGTATTGTGATACCAACTCTAACATATGGAAGTGAAGCTTGGACCCTGTTGGAGGGACTGAAGTCAAGAGTGAGAGCAGTGAAAATGAGTTATTTGAGAGGAGCATGTGGAGTCACATGGAGAGACAGACTGACAAATGAGGAAGTGAAGGAGGGTTGTGGTGTGGATGTGGATATGATAGGAAGCGTTAGGAGAAACACATTAAGATGGTTTGGGCATGTGGAGAGGATGGAGAGTGAGAGACTGACAAGGAGAGTGTATGTGAGTGAGGTGGAGGGGGGGAGAGGGAGGGGGAGGCCGAGGATGAGATGGAGGGAGGGGGGGGAGGGGGGTGGGAGGGGGGGGGGGGGTTGAGCTGGGAGCAGGGCAGTGAAATGGTGGGGGACAGAGCGACATGGAGGCGATTTGTTTGTGACCACCCCTTACAGGATTAAGGCGTCTGGCAATAGATAGATAGATAGACCTTCATTAATATATTCAGTCTCTTACTTTAACACATCATCTTCTTTATTGGACTCTTACCTATACATTACCTGAACCATTTAAACTCTCCAAACCTACACCTACTCTGACCTGTACATCACGTGAACCATTTCGGCCCTCCAAACCTACACATTACCTCAACCGCTCAACCATCCAATCCACACTTAACATCACATCACCTCTACCATCCTGCCTCCCAGTCCACACCTAACCTCGGCTGTTCAGTCTCTCAGACCCAGACAGTACCTTAGTTTCTCAGTCCTCCAGTCAGCTCACTTCAGTCATTCATCTCTACATCATACCTTAGCCATCTATCTCGCAGTGCACAGTTCACCTCACCCATCCAAATCTATCCTTAACCCCCCCAAAACCCCACGCCTCCCCATCCACCCTACAGATTTGGACGATGCCAGCCACACAGATGAAAATGAGTACCACCGTGAATCCGGGCATTTTTCCGGTGCCGAAGCCTTGACTGGGAGTGAATCTGAGTCAGAAGATGGGTCACACAAGGGAGATGAGGAGCCCAGGGGTGAGGAGGAGGAGGAAGAGGAAGGAGATGATGATATTGACGACCAGCCTCCTGTGGAATCTGCTTTTGTTGCTAATAAAGAAGGGGAAATGGGTGAGGTATGTACAGTATTGCCATCTATGGTGTCTTGCATGTTACTAAGATTTGGTATTGCCTTTTGTGTAATATAGTTTTTAAGAGTTTATCTTAGCTTTTATTGTAATCAGTGTTGGATTTAATACATTTGGTAAATTATTTTCCTGATTTGCACAGTGGCAGTATTGTAATCAAAGTGGTGTATTTGCTGCTGCTATAAAGCTCAAATTGGGAAAAGTTGGAAAATACCATCTAAGCACTTTTGCAGCACCTCGGATTGGGCTACCTTGCCTAGAATCGTAGTCAAGTTGTACCCCACCTGCTCGTGATAACCTTGCAAACACTCTGTTCATTGTGTTTTTAGCTCCCCCCCCCCCAAAAAAAAAAAATAGGTTGATATAAATGGGGGCGGCGCTATCCGGGTTTATCCTGGGTGATATTGTATTGTATATACATTTTTGCTGTTGTTTTTGTTGTGTGTTTTGTCTTGCTCTTTTCCTTTTTTTTGCTATAATCATGAGCAAACAACACCAGTGCCCTCACTGCAGTAAGTTTGTGGCAAAAAGTCCACAAGCACTGAAGGGCGCCTACTGCAGCGAGTGGGTTCATTTAGCATGTGAAAGTATGGATGCAAACTACTATCCATTTATGAAGAAGAGCCACCAGCTAGGTTTTCGCTGGCTGTGTAGCTTAGTGTTGTACCTGCAGATGAGGTCTTGGCTGGTGGAAGAAGCAGTGGCACAAAGATGAAGCTGGAAGAAGAGGTTGTTGGGCCTATTTTTCAGGCTACCAAGGATCTTTCAAGCAGACTGGAGGCATTAGAGACCAAGGTCTCATCACCCATGGGTGTCGCCCAAAACCAAGCCAAGGCATTCGGGGATGCAGTTCGTGGGTCTCGTGAGGGATGTTGAGGATCTGCCTAAGGGTGTGATTGAGGTCAGTGCTCCTGGCCAGAAAAAAGCCATCCGTATTGAACAGGTACCGATCGTAAAACCAAAAAGCAGTGCTGATGCTCCGACGAGTCAAATGGGACTGAAAGATATCTGAGGTGTGCTTGACATGGTACCAGTTGATAATTCAAGGCTGGTGGACTAGTAATGAAGTTTCCATCAGCCGAGGCCAAAGGTGAAGCAGTTGGGGTACTGAATGATCATTTTTGCTCTGATGGCACTTTTTGCATATCAGAGCCAAAGAAAATCTGCCAGAAATGACCATGGTGGGCTTTTCCTCTTCCTTGGGCGACTGTGACATCATCCCAGACATTCTGAGTAAAAACAGTAAAATTAAGATGCTCATGGATGGAGGTTGTATCCTCAGCCTTCTCTTCACAAGAACTAAGAATGACACTAAAACCTCTGTCTTGAAGATGTCGCCAGAGGTGAGATCCTCCTTTGTACAACAGGGCAACTATATCTATGTGGATCATACTAGATGCTGTGCTTTTGATAGATTCTGGCCTGTACAGTGTCATTACTGTCAGGGTTTTGGTCATACATCTGAGAAGTGTTCTAGAAAAAATGATGAACCTAAATGTGTATTTTGTGCTGGAGCCTATAAATCTAAGGATCATAGTAACAGAAATTCTCCCATTTGCATCAACTGCTCTTCCTTAAGATATCAAGAAGCTAACACTAATCCTCAGTCAGCTGCCCATTTTGGATCTAGTAGAGCCATCCAATTATGATTTCTCTTAGTTATAGATTGATTGAAAACACCAAATTTGGCCATTCAAAAAACTGACTATGTCCCTCTTGAACCAGTTAAGGATGGGTATTAAATATTCATCTCATCCGTACGGATAGCTACATGGTATGGCTAGCTATGTGGAATGTAAGGGGTGCAAATGATGAGGTGAAAGAGAGAGAGAATGTACAGGTGCTTGAGGGTGCGAAGGTGGATGTATGTGGGTTAACTGAAACTAAATGGAGAGGTGGCAGTTTAAGAGAATGGGAGTATGGATGGGGTGTATGTGCAGGAGTATGTGAGAAGGGGAGGGCAAAAGAAGGAGTGTGTATTGTTGTGAGTAACAGATGGAAGGAGAATATAAGAGAGTATGGATCAGTTGGCTCAAGGATTCTGTGGGTAAGAGTGAAAGTTGGACTACAATTGTGGGGGATTTTGCGTGTGTATGCGTCAACGCAAGATCGTGCAAGCAGATTGAGAGAAGAGTTGTGGACAAATGGGGAAGCATGCTTAGAAAAGTTTGAAAGGAATGAGAGAGTGTTTTTGATTGGAGATATGAATGGAAATGTAGGGAATGTGAAGGTGGGTGGAGTGGTTGGTGAATGGGATGTGCCTGCAGAGATGGATGAGAACGGCAGTGCTTTAGTGGGCATTTGTCCCAGGAGGGGATTGGTGATAGCTAATACCCTCTTCAGGCACAAAATGATCCATAAGTGTATGTGGCAAGTGATGAGAAGGGTAGATGGTGAACTGAATGAAGGGAAGGCAATAACTGATTATGTCTGTGTGGATGAAAGGATGAGAAGGTGTTTAATGGATGTAAGAGTATATAGAGGTTGGGGGAGTGGACTTTCGGACCACCACTTGGTGGTGGTCAGAATCAAAGTCTAAACAAAATGGAGAAATAGAAAAAGGGAAGGAGAGGAGGAAGTAGTTCTTACAAGGAGGGTAGAAAAGTTACAAGAGGATGGAAAAAAGACAGAATATAAGAGGGAAGTGGAGAAGCGATTGGGTAAATATGGATCGGAGCAGATTGGGGATGTGGAAGGTGTGTGCAAGATATTCACAGAAGAAATCTGTGCAGCATATGAGGTGGTGTGTGAGGTGAAGAGAAGATGAAATGGGATGCAGGGAACAGCATGGTGGACTGAAGAGGTGAGAGAGGCTGTGGCACAAAAGTAGAAAGCATATAATGAGTGGATGAGAAACAGGGGTGTCGAAGAAGTTGAGAGATGGAAGAGAGAGTTATATGTAGAGAAGAGAGAGGGAAAAGATTAGTAAGAGAGAGTAAGAAGAGAGTGGATGAGGAATTTGGAAGGAATTTGAATGTAAAGTGGAGGGAATGTAAGAAAATGTTCTGGAAAGAGGTAAAGAGAGTTAGACAGGGTGCCAAAGAAGTTAGTTGGGGAGTGAAAGATAAAAATGGTAGATTACTAGTGGAGAAGGGAGAAAAAGTGAGCAGATGGAGAGAACACTTTAATAAATTGCTGAACATAGAGAATGAGAGTAATGCAAGTATAAGTGGTTGGGGAATGGCTGGGAGAAGAGGGATATGAGAAGAGACGAAGAAATCAGCAGGATGGAAGTTGTGGAAGCAATGAAGAAAGTTAAAATGGGGAAAGCCCCAAGAATTGATGGAGTGTGTGGTGATATGCTGAAGCATGGGGGAGAGATAGTAATAGAATGGATGTGGAAGATGTGCAGATTGGCCTGGGAGGAAGGTAGAGTCCCAGAGGATTGGAAGTCAGGTATAATTATTCCTTTGTACAAAGGAAAAGGGGAAAAAGAAGCGTGTGGTAATCATAGTGGCATTTGCCTTCTTAGTGTAATAGGAAAGTATATAGTAGGATACTTTTTGACAGAGTTAGGGAAATAACAGGAATTAGTTGGAGAAGAACAGGGAGGTTTTAGGAAGGCAAGAGATTGTGTATTTCAGATATTCATTCTTAGATCTTCAGTGGAAGAGTTTCTGCAGAAGGGAAAGAAGCTGTATGCAGCCTTCATGGATTAGGAGAAAGCAAGGATTGTGGAAAGTATTATGAATACAGTATATGGAGTAGATGGGAAGTTGTTGAAGGCCATGAAGAGTATGTATGAGGGTGCTAAGGCTGCAGTGCGTGTGGATGGTGAACTAAGTGAATTTTTCTGTTTGAAGGTTGGATTGAAACAAGGATGTGTCATGTCTCCATGGTTGTTCAATCTGTATATGGATGGGGTTATAAAAGAGATACAAGGTAGGACAGTGGATGTTGGAGTGACCTTAGTGAGAGAGGGCAGTGCTTGCAAACTCCCTGTACTGTTGTTTGCAGATGATACTGTGTTGTAAAGTGAAGACGAAGGGGAGCTGCAAGGCTTGGTAGATGAGTTTGGGAGTGTGTGTAAGAAATGGAATCTAAAGGTAAGTGTAGGGAAGAGTAAAGTGATGGTCTTCGAGAGAAGTGAAGTCAGTGAATGTACAGTGAGACTGGATGGGGAGGATATGGAGAATGTGAGTGCATTTAGGTACTTGGGTAGTGTGATGAGTAAGGATGAAAGTTTAGAGGGTGAAGTGCTTGAAAGGGTGCAGCAGGGAAGGAAGGTTGCTGGTTCCTTGAAAGCAGTGATAAGAAACAGGGAAGTGAGCTTGGAAGTGAAAATGCTACTACATGACAGTATTTGTGATACCAATAACGTATGGAAATGAAGCTTGGACCTTGTTGGAGGGACAGAAGTAAGAGTGAGAGCAGTGGAAATAAGTTATTTGAGAGGAGCATGTGGAGTCACATGGAGAGACAGACTAATAAATGAGGAAGTGAAGGAGCGTTGTGGTGTGTGGATGTGGATGTGACAGGAGGTGTTAGGAGAAACACATAAAGGTGGTTTGGCCATATGGAGAGGATGGAGAGTGAGAGACTGACGAGCGGAGTGTATGTGAGTGAGGTGGAGGGGGGGAGAGGGAGGGGGAGGCCGAGGATGAGATGGAGGGATGGAATGGAGAGGTATATGAGAGAGGGGGCGTGTGAGCTGGGAGCAGGGGAGTGAAATGGCGGGGGACAGAGTGACATGGAGACAATTTGTTTCTGGCCATCCCATATGGGATTAAGGTGTCTGGCAATAGATGCATAGACAGACATCCGTAATAAGGTAGACTATATCAATAAATCTCCAAATCAGCACGAGCATCATATTTTGTGCTTGACTGAAACCTATTTGTATCAGTCAGATATTAATATTATTTGTAGTGCTTTGCCTAAGATACATTCTAAGTACAGTATTCCCAGGCCTTCCACTGACTATCTGGGAGAAGGTGTAGCACTCCTCTACTTGGCAGCACTCGCAAATGTTTCCTTCATAGACTCTGACCTAATCTCATCATCATTTGAATGTATGGAAGTATTGATAAATTTTCATCAGAATATTTCCATCAGAAAACCATTAGAGTGGCAATTGTTTATTGACAAGGTTATCCGGGCACAGATCGAAGTTTTATGAAGGGTTGGACAGTTTCTCGAATTGTTTTCTCTCAAATCTGGAGGACTTTTTGTTTGCGTTGATTTCAGTTATTGGGTTGACAGTTTGCAGTCAAAACCATTCTCTTCAGAATCCCTTGAGTTGATCAACCAGAATAATTTTTTCAGTCATGTGAGTGATCCAACACATGTCTCAGGGCATATCTTTGACTTTTTTTTTTTTTTTTTTTTTTTTTTTTTTAATGCATGGAAGAAGGAACCAAAGGCCACGGGCCTGCATACTGTTCCTTCCAAGAAAAAACAAAAACAGTACAAAAGAGAGCCAAATTCAAGACTTGATCTTGTCCCTTGTTGGTTGCAGGGGTGTATCTGATGTGGAGTTTGTCTCACTTGCCCCCTCATCTCTGATCATGCTCTAATCACTTTTGATATCCCAAAGCCCCCTTCCTATAAAAAGGTCATCAGGATCAGAAATTACAGGAACATTGACCACCATTCGATGTGTCTTGAAATTAATCAGCATCTAAACTATATTACTTCATCAAATCTTTCTTCTGATGATTTGGTTGATATAAATAACATAAATAACTGTGAGCTTAGGTCAGTTTTTGGCCATTATTGTTCTGAGGTAGTAAAAACAATCATCGTATGTGATAATTCTCCGTGGTATGGTCCATCCATTAATTCATGCTGGTACAACGTAGAAAGGCAGAATGTGAGTGGCGCTTTCAATGGGCCGAATTAACTTGTTTGCATTATGTCTCAGCAAGCAGAGCAGTTGTTCACACTGTAAAAGCCCAAAAGGCAAGGTATTATCAAAACAAAGTTGATTCATGTGGTGGTGATAAAAGAAACTGCAGTTGTGAACAGTTTTTGGTTGGTTGGAGGAATGTAATTGTTAAACCAGCTTTTGTATATGATGCCGAATTGACTTCTGATTTTGCTTCATTTTTTACAGCTAAGATATCTCACATGAGAAATGATATAGACAACAGTTCTTCTAATGAACTGTACTCAGTTGACTTCCACATTAGAAAGCAATTTTGTGCAGTCTGAGAAATGTGCCTTGGGCCTTGCATAGGCCCCTACTCAAGAAACCTGGCCTTGATGTCGAGAGCATGACAAATTGTCATCCCGCCTCTGATTTGTCTTTCTTATCCAAGATTATTGAGCTGGCTGCACATGATCAACTCTTACCAATACTGGAACATAACAGTGTTGTTCCCATTGTTCAGTCAGCATACAGAAAATACCATTCAACTGAAACTGCATTAACAAGGATTCATAGTGACTTGGTGACAGACACCTGTAGTGGGATGTCCTCTCTCCTAGTACTGTTGGATCTGTCTGCAGCTTTTGACACAGTAGATCATTAACTATTCTTGGATGATCTGTATTTTTATGGCGTTCATGACAGTGCTATTTTGCTCCGTAAGTCGTATCTGTCAGACAGATCTCAGAGAGTAGTTATTATACCAGCTCAGATTCTGCTCCTGTTTTGTTCGCAGTCCCTCAAGGATCAGTTTTGGATCCATTTCTATTTACAGTCTTCGTAAGTAGTTTATCGTCTTTACCTGATGGTCACTATGTGTCCTATCATTTTAATGCTGATGACACTCAGCTCTATGTTAAGATGTCAGGTATTAGCAATACCAAGACTTGGCGTGAATCTCTAATGTCTGGTATTAAGATTTGGGTGGCAAGGAGAAAATTTAAGCTGAATGATAATAAAACTGAGATCATCATCATCAGAGGAAACAGAAGGGGTGACGAGATTTGATAATGCCCTGGCTTTGAACGTGTGTCACAACTTCATCTAGTTCATCAGTTCTGTTCAAAATCTGGATGTTTATTTTAATTTGAAGTTAAATTACAAAGAACATATTAATCAGATTGTTAGAGGGTGTAACTTGCATATCAGAAATCTGTGCTCTGTGAGAAAATTCCTGAATTGGCGTTGGCTCTTAACGCTGGTCCACTCAATGGTCTTGTCTTGTGTCGATTATTGTAATTCACCATGGGTTGGTCTTCCAAGTAATGTACTAACAGAACTTCAGTCTGTGTTGAACAGGGCAGCAAGGTCTCCCCCTCGAGAACCTCAACTTCCTCGTTCCCAATTGAGCCGCATTGGTTACCAGTAATGGATAGAGTTGAATTTAAACTGTGTCTTATTACATTTAAGGTTCTTAGGTTTGGTAAACCAAAGTATATTGCTGAATTGTTGAAATTCCCATCAGCACGCCCAAGTTTGATGGTATGTAGTGAAGATGATTCCTTGCGTCTTGACAAGCCTGGAGCTATTCACCAATCATCTTTCTCTGATTGTTCTTTTATGTGTAGAACCCCAAGGTTATATAATGGATTGCCGTTGTCCATGAGACAACTCTCTTCAGCTGAATTTGTTAAGAGACAGCTGAAAACCTTTCTGTCTTCAAAATGCTATGACCTGGAGAGAGGTACTGTGATGGTTGATTATAGGGTTTAATCATTGCTACTTACATATTTTCTTTCTTTTTGCTGATGAAGTTTGTACCATATATGAGAGATGTCACAATTCTTGCAATTGTAAAACTAATATATATGTGTGCCGAGAGCTAGTGAATTCGCAGTGGAAGAACTGGCGCTTTTAAGAAACAAAAGACCATATTATTTTTACTATCCATCCATCCATCATCCAATCATATGGTGCCCCGTGAGGAGCGTAGAAACCCAGTGCCAAGCAGGTTGGTCCTGAGAGTTAAGATGAGGGTGACCAGCCTCACTCATCCCTCAGTGGCATAATGCAAGCAATAAACCCCAACCATCCCTTGGATATAAACCTACACAGGCTGAATCCGATTGGAGCTCTGTATTTACCCACTAAACCTTTGTTGTTATTATTATTATTAATATTATTACTAAAGAGCATTAAAATGTCTTTTGTGAGATTTCTTTGTATTTGTTGGATACAACTGTAGAACTGTGAGATTAAGAGCAAAATATTATGGAAGGAATTAAAAAGCTACCTTTAAGTACTTCAAGAACATTGGAGTATGGTGCTACTTTTTGGTGTAGATGTACGTTGTAAGAAATATGAGAATGAGCACAGTGAAATATATGCAGATTGGATGGGTTGAAGGACTGCAGTTTCTGTGGGATACAATTTTGTGGAATCATGTTATTCTCTCTGACAAGGAGAGTATGTTTTCACCCCAGTTTGTTTGTCTGTTTGCCTGTCTGTTAGCAGGAATACTCAAAAACTAAGAGATTTGGACCAATTTTGTGGGTAGATAGCCCATGTCTCAGGGTACAATCGATTAACTTTTGAGACTGATCTGGATCGTATTGCAGATTCTGGATCAGCAAAACACTTTTTGTGAAACCCTAATCAGTGATGAGAAAACCTAACCCATTATGAAGAGTAGTTTGGATATTATGTTGCTCTTGTCGAAGAGATGCACTCCACTGAGTGCCTCTCTAATTGATAATTTGATTTTTCATTTAGGTGTCTGTACAAGAGAGAGTTGGTCATTTGAGTTTTAATGATATTTTTCCAGTTAGATCTTGGTAGTCTTATGTATGTGGCTGTACTTTATATTGATCTTGGGTAATTTTGCTGTCTGTGTATCTCTGTGTGTTTTGTTCTGCGTTCTTGATATCTCCTGATGATTTTGTATCTTTGGAGAGATTTTTTGAATTGAAGGTATTAGATATAGCCTTCATTAACTCATTCACTACTAGCGATCCATATAAATTGAATAAAATCATCTGAAGGTTGCAAGAATACAATTAAAAATACTATATCAGACTGATGGGTTTAATAAAAAGTTTACATGTGAATGTATTTCTAGGCTGGTGAGCAAGTTGAGGAACTAGAGGAGGAAAACAAGTCTCTGATATGGTTCCTTCTGAAGCAAGTACGTCCAGGGATGGACCTGAGTAAAGTCGTGCTGCCCACATTTATACTTGAGCCTCGCTCCTTCCTTGACAAGCTCTCAGATTATTACTACCATGCTGACCTTCTCTCAAAGTTAGTTCTTCTAGTATCTCTTTATTTGCTTATCTCTAATGTGCATGTTGATGTATTACCGGTAAACTTACTGTACCAGATTAGCTTTGCAGCACATCTGCAGTTTTGTGACTGTAAAGATATCTTCTAAATTAAGTTTTGGATATAGTTTTACTAGTGCATATTAACCATTTTATTCTGCTGTATAGTAGTGTTGCCAATTTCCTGTGTTAGTGAAGAGAGTGTGAATTTTGGGATTTTTCTTAGTGACACTACAACAGCTTACTTTGAATGGTAACCATAGGACCACAAATTGGGTGCCATGTGATTTAATGAGTTAATGTACTCCAACTATACATGGCCCATTATGGCTTAAATCCAAGGGATGATTGGTGTTATTGGTGTTGCAGATACAAACCAACTCAGGTCCCTACACTACTAATGAAACTGTAATGGAATGCAGGTCACTTCAGTGAACAAGGTCAAAATTTACAGAAAAGAACACTGTTATTCCAGTAGTGAGATACACATCAAGTGGATTAGCATTTAAACTTTATTTTGAAGCTGTAGACTTCAGCCAAGCATTCTTTAACCTCAGCAAAACATTCCTTAACCTATTCAGTAAGCAGCCACTTTCATATTAAGTTTTCCACGGCCTTAGCTAAACATTCCTTCACCTCGGCTAAATATTCTTCAACTTCAGGGCTGTGCAGGAAGACGACCCATTCACACGCATGAAGGAAGTGGTGCGATGGTACCTCTCTGGATTCTACAAGAAGCCTAAGGGCCTTAAGAAGCCCTACAACCCCATCTTGGGTGAGACTTTTCGTTGTTATTGGCGGCACCCTAATGGTTCACGGACTTTCTATGTTGCAGAGCAGGTGAGCAAGAGTGTTGAGTTCTGCTGTTGTGTCATTGCTTTCTAATTTTTATGTTGTGATGTCCCTCACACCACAGTACACATTATTACATCGTTCACCACACTTTCACAACACAGACAATCCTTCATCATCATCATCATCATCATCTGGACCTCCTTTACCACCCTAGGGGAGGGTGAGAAATAGCAACGTCCAGACAGCCTAAGTTTGCCCACTCCAATGAGCCATGCTTCCATTCACTTATTCAAGCCCCTGGAATCCTGGCTCAATCTGATATGCCAAAAACTTTCACCACATTCTGTAGCTTTACATAAACATATCTAATAGAGTTAGTCCAAATGCTGTCATGTTAAAAGGGGTGCCATATCCCTGATCATGCACTTCTTCTCACGACTTTCATCCAGTCAGCTCGATCTCTTGTCACTCCCCTAGCATCACTGACTTCCATACCTCTCTTCCTTAAACTCTCATCCATTATATCCCTCCACCTTCTCCTTGGCCTACCTCGCCTCCTCCCTCTTTCAAATTCGCTCAGATATACCTTTTTATTTTGTTATCCATTCTCTTCACATGACCATACCATCTCAGTACACCCTCTTTGATTCTGGTGTCCACAGACTTTCTCACACTGCACCATTCACGAATCACATTATTTTGTATCCTGTCCACTCTCTGTACTCCACATACATTCCTCGTCAGTCCCATCTCCACTGCATTCCCTCTTGACTTTTCATTTTCATGTCACACCATAGTCTTACATCCATATGTTAAAGTTGGCACTAACACACCTTCATATAAGCATCATGCAGCTGCAGCATTCAAGGCTCTGTTTCTTATCAAGGCCTTCATATCACCAGCTACTTTTCTTCCTTGTGTCACTCTACTTTCCACTTCTTTTGCACATTTTCCTCTCTTTTCTATCACTGTACCCAGGTATTTGAACACTCTCATCAATCCCAGTCTCTCTCCATTCACTGTAACATCACACTGGGAATCATGTTCTCTCTTGATTACTATTACTTTACTCTTCTCAACAATTACTTTCAAGGCACAACACTCACAGTTAGCAAAAGTCTGCACTAGTCTACCAAGCCCTTGCCCAGTACAGTAGTCTTCATACAACACGAGATATGTTATGCAGAACCTCGTGCAAAATCTAATTCATGCTAAAACGTGACATATATTTACATGTAAAATAGGGGGTTAGGTTCTAGGAGCCTCATATTTTTCGTTAAAAATACATTTAAAGATAGATTATTACAATAATACGACTGCCTTAACCCCTACACCGCGGGTCGTCACTTTCGTGACGGTTGGGTGCATTGGATCATACCGCGGGGCGTCACTTGAGTGACTCTGTGTTATATTTAATTCCCCCGGGCTTTCAGGTGGTGACTTGTATCATCTATCAGCACTGCCAGTGTCCAACAATAGTCAGAGCTACTAATGTCATCAGTACTCCCATCCATTGTTGACAAATTAGCCATTTTCCCGCCATTCCAGACTCCCCTTCCTACCTCCCCTCCATTACCCTCTCGTGTCGTCTGCTCAGCCGCTCTGTGCTAAGTAAATCTTCCCCAGATTTTTCCACTGTTTTCATCCATTGAAATGAGCCCTATGCCCTATTCTTATACAAAATAATATATATATATATATATATATATATATATATATATATATA